>JBBIGC010000039.1:1671814-1676814 GCA_037576955.1 Lepidarchus adonis
CTTTCTTTCTTTCTTTCTTTCTTTCTTTCTTTCTTTCTTTCTTTCTTTCTTTCTTTCTTTCTTTCTTTCTTTCACTGTTGGCAAAGGAAGCTTGCATGTAGGGGTACCAATAATTGACACAAATTAATTTGTTGTATTGTATTGTGCATATATATGTCCAGTTATCCTTTCTGTTTATTTCTGTTTATTTCATAGTTTTGGACATTATGTGGGAACGCACTCACACCCAAAAGAGGAATCTTCGGTAAGACCGGGGACCTGCAGACCATCCTGTGCTTGGCCACGGCGAAAGATGAGGTGACGTACTCTGGGGCACTGAATGGAGACATCTACGTGTGGAAGGGGCTGAACTTGGTGCGGACTGTGCAGGCTGCTCACGGGGTGAGTTCACCACTCATTACTTTTGATTTTTTTATGCAGAAACTTCTAACTTCTAACTTCTAACCATCTAACGTAAGCCAGGCTACACTTCCAGGCCTATTATCTACAGGACCACTCGGCTAGGATGCTAAAATGACCACCTGACAACTATAAACACTGAAGTTCCATGATGTAACTAATTTTATTCATGTTTGACTTCCTCACATCTACTTGATGTATACATATATATAGGTAAGTACGTATAGATAGTAGATGGAGATCATTAAGGATGACCTGAAATGCTGTAAAACACAAAAAAGATATGAATTTGGGAAAAGCTGCTGTCTGACTGTACAAAACTGCAAAAATGCAACTGAAAGAATTATCTGCTTAAACTAAAGGCAGTTGATCTAGACAGTGATCCTTACAACTTGTGGTCTATCATTGTCAACACATGGCCAGAAATCATTGTTTGCATGCCATCAAGCTTTGTGTATTTCCCAGACATCAGAATCAGTCCAACCAATGGGGCGTTTTCCAGTGGGAAAGCGACGTCAGTGCGTCCCCAGTATAGTTTGGCTGTTGTTTACTTATTTAAACATACCCAGATATATTATAGGAGGAGACAGTCCACTCGTTGAAAAATTCATGTGATTGCTCTGTGTTCAAGTCACCAGACTGTCATTTGCTTCCTTCCTTCCAAGAAAGAAGGCATCTCTACATCATCTAGATTACTTTCTTAATTCTTTTTAGCTGCAGCCTCAGAACTGTAAAACACTTTGCACGTTTTAACCGTTTAGCAGTGGAAACCTCTGTTTAACTAAGCGCTATTGCACACACTATTATTTATTTATTTATTATTATTATTTTTTAAACCTGTCCTGACCTGACAGTTTGGTAAACAGTATGGTAATTCTGGTGCCTGCAGTGTCAGTGCAGTTTTGCTCTACAAGACGGGGGAATCCAAGATATTCTTCCTAAACTAGCGAGAGTTTTAGTTGTTCCCCCTTTTGCCAAATAGACTTTATTGATAAATCCCCGGCAACAGAGTGGACAGGCAGAGACAAACAAACAACAAAAGAGAAAAGAGAGAGAGAAAGAAACAACGGGAGGGGGGGAGACAAGGAGAACAGCAGAGAGCATGCATCATGGTTAGACAATATCAATATTAGTAACACAAGCAATGGCAACATATCTACGTACATTTGTAATAATTAATTATTATAATAGTATGATGATTCCATCTATGAAGACTTCCCTAGTCGTCTTATGTGAATGTGGCTGTTGATGCGAGCTGTTTTGTCATTTGGAATCACTGTGAGTGGTGGTAACCACACACTATTGATAGTTAGAATCATTTGCACAATGTCTTAAAATTTGGTGTGAAAATATATGAATAAGAATATCCGCCTGTGCCTGTGCCCCCGGTCAGCCTGGATCTAATCTGCTCTGTTTCTACAGGCTGGTATCTTCAGCATGCATGCCTGTGAAGAGGGTTTCGCCACCGGGGGTCGAGACGGATGTGTGAGACTCTGGGATGTGGACTTCAAACCAATCACCAAGATTGACCTCAGGGAGGCGGAGCAGGGATATAAGGGTAAATCCCTCTCACTGTCCCCAGTGGCTGCTAAGGTCCAGAAAAAAGAGCTTCAGATGGATTTAAATGCCGATATTTTTAACCTGAACCAAGTTAATGATTTGTCAATGGCAACAGCATCTAACCAGAGCCAAACATGAATCCCTTTTTAAAAAATTTACTGCTTTTTAAAAAATGTATTAAATAAATAATCATAAAATAATTTACTACTAGCCTGGAATGGAATAGAGCACCAATGCAAACCATTTAAACTATCAGCCATTAAAAAACATTATTAAAACATTATAAACCACCTAGCTAATGTGTACAGGTGCCCATTGTGCCATGGGGTGCTTCTGATTGTTACATGCCCAGTGTATGCACTTTTGGCAGTGGTCAGGGATTAGCATGGGCTATGCTAGTTTCACCTCTGCCATCATGGGCCCATAAATAGGCCCATGTCAAAGTCACTCAGGTCCTAACACTCACCCATTCCACCTCATCAACATCAAGATATAACTGTTCACTTCCTGCCTAATATGACAGGTGCCACGGTAACAAGATCATCAATGTTATTCACTTCAACTGTCAGTGGTTTTAATGTTGTGGCTGATTTAGAGCACTTATGGCAAAGAGCACACACACACACACACACACACACACACACACGCACACACACACACCACAGATCCAGTCAGCTCAAATAAAGCCTCTCAGTATCTAAATGAGCCAGCAGAGCGTAGAGCCCAAACACCCTCCGTACACTTCCTTAGTGCTTTTAATCTCATTAATCCCTCAAAGCCCAACCAGGAACTGCTGAAAAAAGCTCGAGGAGATCAACTCTGTTCTACCAAAGTGCAGCAGAAAAGTGCACTGGACATTTTAATTGGTACAGGTCAGTTGCGCTGTTGGTCAGATCAAAGGTTAACCTGCCTGACAAAGTAACAGATTCGAGCTTTTTATTTAGATTCATTCTCTCTCTCTCTCTCTCTCTCTCTCTCTCTCTCTCTCTCTCGCTCTCTCTCTCTCTCTCTCTCTCTCTCTCCATCCCCCAACCCATATGTCTCTGAATATGAGTAATTGCTAGGTACAGATAAAGCAGCTGCTTTAAGGGAGCTGTTCTTTTTAAATTTCCCTCATGCCTGGATTTGCTCTCGTACGCCTTTTATTTTGTACTTGGACTGACATTTTTGGGGGAGGCTCTGAAGTACGTTCTTCAAGTTGCTAATTTGTGCTCAGCATGTTAGGGCTGCTTTACGCTCCGCAACGTTCGACTCCCGAAGCCTTTTAATGCTCTTATTCCTTTGGCATTTCTGTAGTGCACTCTCGTCCCTCTCTCTCTTTCTCTCTCACTCTCCCTCTGTGTCCTTCAGGTCTCTCTATCCGTAGTGTGTGCTGGAAGGCTGACCGTATCCTGGCTGGGACGCAGGACAGTGAGATTTTTGAGGTGATGGTGCGGGACAGGGATAAGCCTCTGCTGGTCATGCAAGGCCACTCGGAGGGGGAGCTGTGGGCGCTGGACCTGCACCCCAAACAGCCAATCGCAGTCACAGGCAGCGATGACCGATCTGTCCGGTCAGTGGCCTCACTGGATTCAGTTTGGTCAATATATGTTGATGGAAAAAAGTGTGTTTTGTGTAGAAAGGTTGTTAAACTGAATTGGTTGGAGGCTGGTGGAGGGTTAAGAAGGTATTGTTGAGTCATTGTTGCTAAAATGGGGATTTCCTTTGAAATGGGTCGAGCAGTATATTACACCCTCAAAGCAGAACTTGACCAATTCATAACATCATACAGCACTGACATGCTAATATCAAATGGCCTCATGATCGTAGGGCAAAGTCTTTCTACAAATTTCCACTTTCCCTAGATGTCAGTCAATCAAGCATTCAAATAGAAATTTTGCCACAGGAGTTGTGAGATCAATGTGTTTAACAAACATTACATAATCACCCAGATTAAATAAATGCAAATGATTTCAACAGCAAAAGCATGTAAATCTAAAACTAAGATCTAACCCTCATAAAAAAGAACTGATGCAAAAATTAACAATTAACAATAAACAAAGTGAATTTTAAAGAAAATTAACTCAGCCCCACTGTAAAGTATGATGCAGGCTACCTAGATATGGGTCTTCATTTCTCAGTACTACAGTATTTGTATCATAAAAATGTGAGGTCTATTCATATTCAGCATGAAATAAATGAATAAATGATGCGAACGCAAAATAATTTTTATTTTTATTTACTTGTATTTAACCAGGAAAGTCTCATTGAGATTTAAAAGCTCATTTTCAAGGGAGTCCTGGCCAGCAATGAAAACAAATGAACAACATCAGTATAAATCGCATTTCACAAAAGTAATCATGTGACAATCGTGACAATAAGCATGTTGATTGACTAAATAAAAAAGAAAAATAGGAAAATTTGGGAACGCCCAATCCTGAGAAGCGTGGAGCTTTACTCCTTCGTTCAGGAACTATCACGGCCACTTTCTGATGTCTGGAGCTCAGTCTGAGGAGCTTGTGGAGATGCTAGGTCCACACTTGAAGAGGCTAACGAGCAATTTTAGGAAACTAATCAACCAACCAATCATCAGATTTTTAAGCCCCTTGAAATTGGTTTGAAAATTGGCCACAAGTGCTGCACTCAAGACAACAGGCACCAGAGTGTGTCCCAGTAAAAATGAAGTGGAGATGTGTACAGTGTGACTATGACAATGCAGATCTTTAATCAAGACTTGCTGTCAGCAGATAATCAGTGTTAAATGATCAATGTAAGAATCTTTCCTTTTGCTTTAAATCCACATGACGTTTCTCACCTGTCCTTCCCCCCAGGCTTTGGAGTCTATCTGATCACACACTGATTGCTCGCTGTAACATGGAGGAGGCTGTCCGCAGCGTGTCCTTCAACAATGATGGCTCCCAGCTCGCTCTGGGCATGAAGGACGGCTCTTTCACTGTTCTCCGCGTCAGGTAGAAGAATTCCCCTGCTGCTTCATTCTGGTCTTCATCCTGAGTGGTTTACAAAACTAATAACTATGTCTGTTTTCTCAGAGACATGACGGA
>JBBIGC010000039.1:1684314-1693617 GCA_037576955.1 Lepidarchus adonis
TCCAATCCATTTAATGTGATTGTGTTTTGTGACTATAAACAGATATTTTATTTGCTGCATATAGCACACTCTGTTGATATTGATAGAATATTCCAGTTATGCCACAATAAAAAGTAGAAGGTAAGGTATCATTGTTGGTTATAAAAGGAGTATCCATCAAACGCTCAATTTCTGCAAGCAAAGATGGGTTATGTCTCACCACCTTTCGTCAAATGAGAAATTTATTTTTGAAGATTGCAAAGAATTTGTGTTTCACCATCCATGATACAAAATATTGTGAAATGATTCAGAGTAAGGGTCATGAATGGATCAGCATCAGTGCCCATGGGATGTGTGACTTGCATATGTGTGAAAGTACCATTGATGAGGAGATCTTGGGGTTTTAGAGACACATTTGCAGCTATCAAGGTGATGTTTCTTTCTGAGAACTGTTATAACAAAATTAGCATTTATGTGCATTATACAGTCCAAGCCTGTTGCTTTAGAGGCAATCTGAAAAGCCTGTCATATGACCCTCCAAGAGTCATAACTAATGTAACTGGAAATAGTAGCTAAAATGAGGAGAACACCTAGAAAAAAAACATAAAAATATATAATTAATTATATAATTAAATATATATTTGACTGCAACTCATTTGCACATACAGAGATAGAAACCTTTTAATTTGAAAAATATTTCTCTCTTAATGTAGGTGGGGGCTTGACATTTAAGCGGGGAATATTTGGCAACCTGGGCAAACAGGAGACCATGATGTCAGCATGCTACGGACGCTCTGAAGACCTGGTGTTCTCAGGAGCCACCACGGGGGATGTTTACATCTGGAAAGATACGTCACTCATGAAGACCATCAAAGCACACGATGGCCCTGTGTTTGCCATGTGCTCACTAGACAAGGTGCACAGCCAACATACTCAGACATGAAAAAATGTTTAAAGGGTCTATATCAGGGAAAACAATTACAATTACAGGACTGTTTCTGTTTCCTGCTGCAGTGAGCGTGTCTAAGACAAAAGAATTTCCCTAAATAAAGTTAAGAACATTATTTATAAGGATAAATAAAGTTCTTCTTATCTTATCTTATCTTATCTTATCTTATCTTATCTTATCTTATCTTATATTCTGTATTGCCAAAACTGAAAGTTATCATTTTTGTGACGTCGCAACCATTAAAGGGCCCATATTATGGAAATGTTTAATGAGTTTAATATAGTATATAAACACTGTTAATGTTTCAAAACGTATCATTCTGTTCACAGTCCTCATTTGATCCTTATAGTGAAACTGAGCTGCAAAAACCACAGGTCGCAAACAACATGTCACAAAAGTCACAAAATTCACCTATTCATCCAACAGCAGTTGAGATTACTGAGTCATAATGAAGTCATAAGTAGTTATTCAGTCTGGCGCACCTTTAAAACGATACACATTACATGGCAAAAAATTAGAATAGTTTACATATAACTTTAAAGGTGTGGAAACAAAATCAGTTTGTCTAATTCTAAAGGATAAAGTTTGGTCATGAAAAAATGAATCATGACCAATTCATTTACAGCAGATTTTGTTGCCTGTTTATGTTGAAGTTATAGGGAGTGTTGTTTCTGCAGACAGTCTGTAGAAGAGTTAGTGGACGGTCTGTCTGATATATCATGGTCATGTCTATGCTGTTTCTGTAGGGGTTTGTCACAGGTGGTAAGGATGGCATAGTGGAACTGTGGGATGATATGTTTGAGAGATGTTTGAAGACTTATGCCATCAAGAGGTCTGCACTTTCACCGTCCTCCAAAGGTAGTTTACATCCGTGGTCTACAGATGCCTTTTGGTCTATAGCATTTGCAATCACAAAGCTGAATCATCATTTGCTTGTGTTTGCAGGGCTGCTGCTAGAGGACAACCCCTCAATCCGAGCTATCACTCTGGGCCACGGGCATATTCTGGTGGGCACCAAGAATGGAGAGATCTTGGAGATTGACAAGAGTGGCCCAATGACACTACTGGTTCAGGTAGGAGAACTAATATACGTGTGATACAGGAGGAGAGACTGTTTCTATTGGGATGGAAAGGTTGGATCTGAACAAACCCAGTGCTGCATTTGTAATAGTTAAAGAAATGAATGTGTGTGTGTATGTAGGGTCATATGGAGGGTGAGGTATGGGGTCTTGCCTCTCACCCACTGCTGCCTATATGTGCCACTGTGAGTGACGACAAAACACTTCGCATCTGGGAGCTATCAACCAATCACCGGATGGTAGCTGTCCGCAAACTTAAAAAAGGTGAGCTGATCTATTTTATACTATTAGCTTGAACCAAATAAAATTAGACATATTATTTAAATGCCTTCATTGTATTTCATTATGTTCTTTAGTTTTTTGCTCATATTTGACCCAAAAAAGGGATTTTTGCATGTAAAAGGCAGTGTGTATTAAGTCTGGAAACCTGTAAATTTTAGATTGTTTTTAAACATTAGGACTTAGAATATCAGTTGGTTTGATTCTATATGAGTGAATTAGTTATTTTATCAAAAAAATTGTGTGAAATGTGCAATTTTAAAGAACAGGCTTAGTGATTGAGCGAATGATAACCACAGGCCGCTAGGAAAAATGGGGGGTGTCAGTGAAAAGACCAAATTGCATCCCCCTTGATAATCAGCCACCCCCATATACTCTTAGGAGTAATGTTAGTGACCATTCTGCCATCCTATCTGTTAGCCATTAACCAATTCTCCCTCTTAAAAAATGACAAATCACCGAGCTGTTGATTATAAAGCAGATTCTCCAGCTATAGCACACAGATTGCATCATAAAAAGTGAGGAAACCCACACCAGCAGGATCTCACTAACGTTCTAGTTACAAACTTAATGAATATGAAGTACAATGAAAGTCTCTTGTTATAAATTTTGTGTGTGTGATTAATTCATTGTCAAAAAAATCTATAGATTTCTTAAATAGTAATGGGGCAGTTCTAAAAACATTAAAGCATTGTTATTTCAAATAAAAATAACAAGAAGCATCTGATATTCTGTGCTTTTTTTGTCAAATAGATCACATTTGTGGTGTTCATCTTGTTAAGCTATTGAACAAATAGGTCCATTGAGTTTACTGTACATTACAGTAAGTGTTAAATGATAGGTTAGTGTTCTATCATAGCAACATACAACAGCTGGACCTCAGTCTGCACTAGTATTGATAGCTAGAATATTTCAAACTGGAAAAATGTGTTAACACTGACAATTTTTAAGCATAAGAGCTCTTTGTATGTGTGTGTGTGTGTGTGTGTGTGTGTGTGTGTGTGTGTGTTTTCTTAGGCGGTAGGTGCTGTGCCTTCTCCCCTGATGGGAAAGCCTTAGCGGTGGGTTTGAATGACGGCAGCTTCCTGGTGGTAAATGCGGACACTCTGGAGGATATGGTGACCTTTCACCACAGGAAGGAGATCATCTCTGACCTAAAGTTCTCTCAAGGTAACATCAGTGAATGTGTTGGGAGAGGTGCAAGAGTGGTGAAAAATCTGCATAGCCAATAGCTAAAACATACAATGATCGAGGTAAAAAGCTGAACAGCCTGATCATTGGGAGATTGATCTCCAGTGCTCCCTGGCTGGGAGTCCAAGGCGGACAGTTAGTGCTATATCGTTCCCCTCTCCCGCCATCCCATAGTGGGATGGTAGCCAGCATGGACATCTGCTAGTTCTTGTAACAGAACTGGCACTGCAAGTCTGTTACACTTTCCATTGATGTTGGATTAGTAGCAGTTCAAAAAGATGAGGTGGCACTTCATATGAATCAATGGAAGCTCATGCCAGCTGTCACCCTCATAGTGTTGGTGGTGTCATATTATAGGGGGGCTTCTTGGAATTATAGTCAATTAAATTGAGAAAAAAAATATTTCTAAAATAAAGAGAATATGAAATAAGTACAGGAAAATTTATAATTGTGTCTTGAGTTATGAATCTGTTTTTAACATTAATAAGTAGATTCTCTCATAGTATTTGTGCAGAGGTTTTGGGGAACTCAAAAAACCTTCTCTTAGCTCAGGGTTTAGCAGCCTTTACTATCAAAAGAGCAATTTTGCCCCGTCTTCAACTAAAGATAGAATATAACAGCGTATAAACTTCTAAAGGTTTAAATCTCTTTTTAATTTTACCTGTTACAACAACTGAATGTGACAAGCAGAATTGCAGTATGCATGTGTAGGCCGACTATGAAATACTGGTATTGACTTTGAAATAAATTACACACTGAACAATGCACATCTTTTCAAGTCCTTCCCATATTTGTGTAAAATTAAAATAAAATGTACTTTAATTTTCTGAATATTTTCCTGTTTTTGAATTTGGAGAATAGATGCTCTGATATTTTTTTATAAATGATTATTTTCTGTATTCTCCATCTATGAATGGCTTCCCCCTACTTACGATCTCATGAGCTGCCACAAATCTAGCAGCTCAAGTATTTTTGCTCTGCTCAATTTTCTGTAGTATTTCCAAAATCGTTCTCTTTCATCGCCTTTAGTTGGTACTTTTTAGAAATCGTTGAGTGCTGGTTTTGAAAATGTCTTTCAACATTACATTTTTGTTGTTTGCTGATTTCTTGTAGTTGGCAAAGGAATCTGTCCATGCAGAATTAAACTCTATTAAACTCTATTAATGCTATAGACGTGGACGTGATGCATGTATTTAAATTGAACAATTAAAAAAAAAAATTGAATTCAATGTTAAAATATCACCTCGAACTCCAAGATAACTGTATAACAAAATAAACAAAAAACAATATAATATATAAATACAAAAAAATATATTTTTTAAGTTGGTCAAGGCCAAACAGAGCCACAAAAACAGGCGCGGGTTGCTGACCCCAGAAAATACACTGGTCAGAAATCTGACTTTAGTGCTACATTTTTCAGACAAGTTTTTCACCCCTGCTTTCAACTCATTACTGAAATAATCCCTAAACCATGTTAAGATTGGAATTATTGATTTGGGTGATGTCTAAGAAAATCTCCTCTGTGATGAAACCCTTGCACTATGATGGCAATAAAATTAGTGCAGGAGTGTTCTTGAATTGTATTTTCCCTGAACCTGGATGTTTGCTTTACACATGGTCATATGGTTGTGGTCGTAATTTTTTTAGAAATTGTAAAAATTGTATTATTGCTTCATACCTGAAGCTGCCATTGTTATCAGTCTGTGGGAACTTGCTTTTCTGACTGACATCTCCTTTGCTTCTGCTCTCCTAGAGGGAAAGTAAATGGGTCACACTCTTTCAAAGCATCAGTAGTTTCATAATCTGAAATGTATTTAATATGGAAATGAGCAATAAATATGGTGAAAAGCAGTGATCAAAAGCGTTTTTCCTTCTGGCTGGAAATACACACAGATATGTCAAAGTACTGCTGACTTGGGTGAAAAAAGAGGTAATTTAGGCTGTAATTTTCTCAGTGAAAGGCAGAGAATGGCTGATCTGTGTGGAAATAAAATGTGTGAGTGGCACCTGTGAAAGAGGAAATTTGCCTGTCAAGCCATGTAAATGTAATCCCATCCAAATTGCATTATAAAAACTCATTATAAGCATGGTTTGCCATTAAGGATTTTATATCTTTCATTTAGATGCTGGAAAGTACCTAGCAGTGGCCTCCCATGATTCATTTGTGGACATCTACAATGTACTGACCAGTAAAAGAGTGGGTATCTGTAAAGGAGCAACCAGCTACATCACTCACATTGACTGGGATACCCGCGGTAAGAGTGTTATTAATGCCTAGACTGGTGTAATCAATGAGTGACTGAATTAATTGATCAATGAGTTGGTGGCGTTAGCAGTTAATACTGTTTCAAGAACCATTTCACACCCCAATGCAGGAAAATTGCTGCAACTAAACACTGGTGCCAAAGAGCAGTTATTCTTTGAAGCTCCTCGTGGAAGGAGGCAGAACATCTCCACTGCTGAGGTAAAGTGGAGGCAGAGAAGAATAGGGAATAGGGAAGTGAGAGACAGTCCAATGTACCACTTTGTATCACAATGTATGTGTGTATTTGTGTGTTTAGTTTGAGAAGGTAGAGTGGGCCACATGGACATCTGTCTTGGGTCCCACCTGTGAGGGAATCTGGCCTACGTTGAGTTTTGTCAATGCCTCTTCACTTACCAAAGACAAGAAGCTCCTGGCTACAGGAGACGACTTCGGCTTCATCAAACTCTTCAGCTTTCCCTCTAAGGTATTGTGCAGGAGTATTCTACTTCCTGTTGTAAATCATAATTTGTGCAAATAATCACACACTTGCCTGCAACCAACATGGTCTCAAATGTTTTAATCGTAATACGCCACTGAGTAATAATTAGCCAGCATTAACATTTTGTGCAACAGGAGCTCCTCTTTGGGATTGGACCAGACAGACTAGCCTTTCACCACTTGTTCTTTCTTATATCACTTCTGTAATAACTGCTGCAGAACTGGAACGCTCCTCACAACCTGTTGTTTTTGTTCTCGACCTTACAATGAGGCTCTTGTCAAAGTGGCTCATACCTTTACGCTCCTACTTCCAACATATCAACTTCAAGAACTGATTGTACACTTGTTGCCCAGTAAATCCCATTGCCTGACAGATTGAGTAATATCAATTGAGTAATATCGATTAAACAACATCAACACCATAGGACATATTATGCAGCAAGTCAGTTCTTAAATTTAATGTCACAGAAAGCAGAAATGCATGTGTATAAGGACCTGAGCAACTTTGACAAGGGTCAACCTGTATTGGCTGGAGGATTGGGTCACAGCATCTCCAAAAACGACTCTGACCAGATGCTCTCGGTTAGTAGCTTCCAAAAATGGTCAACCAGTGAACCAGTGATAATCTGCATTTGAGGAGCAAGGGCTGCCAGTCTGGTCCATAGAGGCACTACTATGGCTCAAACTGCTGAAAAAGTTCATGCTGATTGAGTAAAGTTGGTAAATACACAGTGCATTGCAGTTTGCTTTGTGGCCACAGACTGAGTACCCATGTCCAATGCCAGTGTCTGAAATGGGCATGTGAGGAGGTCTGAATTACATGAAATAGAATATGAGGTGTTAACATGGCCTCCAGAGTCCCCAGAAGTTAATTCAGGGAAGCATTTACAGCATTTGGCAGACACTTTTATCTAGAGCAACATACATGATGAACCGTTGGGGGTTAGGTGCCTTGCTCAAGGGCACTTCAGCCTGCTGCCCAATTCCAAGAATCGAACCTGGGACCCACCGGTCACAAACCCACTTCTCTAACCATTGGGCTGCCCCAGTCCAGCATTTGTGGAATTTACTGCAAAATTTTGTCCCATCCATTGAACTTTCATGAAGTCTTGGATTCTAGATCTCACAGGACACCTTCAGAGGTTTTGTAGAGTCCCTGTCTTGACAGGTCAGTGCTGTTTTACTGGCACAAGAGGGACCTACACAATATTGGGCAGGTGGCTTTAATGTTATATCTGATCAGTGTAAACTTACTGCTGGCTGGACCATGCTTCTGAAATCCGAGGTCACACATACTACCACTTTGGGGCCATTGGAAGCTTAATGGTTAGGACTTTGCCCCTGGGATCACATGGTTGCAGGTTCAAGTCCCAGCCCAGTTATGTGGTGCACTTTTTTCATATGTTCAAAATGACGATTAGTCACTTTCAGTTCACTTTACAGTTCCAGTGTTAAACTAAAGCCTTTTAAACTTTTAAAAGTGTCTCAGCTGATTGTGGTGGAGGGTTAATGGGTAAATGAACTTTAAACAGTGCCTTTACTGCAGTGGTCTTCAAAGTGGACCTCAGGTTTCCTCAGACAGTCCACGTTTGAGCTCTAATCTAACTTGCAATGCATACAGATGGAGCAAAAATGCAAACCATCTAGGACCAGTTTGAAGACCACTGCTTTACTGAAATGATATGGAAGGGTCTGTGTGCTTCTCTGTAACAGCTGTCAGGTCTGCACCAACTGCAGCAGTGATTTGGGGCAATTCCAGCCAACACTAAATGCCACTGCTGCTCCCTGTAGGGTCAGTTTGCCAAGTTTAAGAAGTACGTGGGCCACAGTGCCAACGTGACAAACGTGCGATGGTCCAATGATGACACCATGCTGCTGTCTGTGGGCGGGGCAGACATGGCGCTGATGATCTGGGCAAGGGAGGGGATTGGCCCACGCGAGAGCAAGGCCGTCGACAGCGAGGAGTCCGATGATGATGCAGAGGAAGATGGAGGTGTGTGTGTGTGTGTGTGTGTGTGTCTGAGTGGCATGTTTTCTTCGTAACATTATAATATTACATTATAATTGATATTTTTTTATTTTTAAGTGGAGATTGTTGTCTTTTTTTCTCCTGCTGTCTTCTTTCTGCTGCTGTTTAGTTTTTTTTTCTGGTGAGAGTGAGTAAAAGGAAGGCAGGAATCTCCGAGTTCATTCTGAAATAGTCAGACTGACTGAACATTGTGTGTGTATTTGCGTAGGATATGACAGTGATGTGGCCAGGGAGAAGAACATGGACTACACGACTAAAATCTACGCTGTCAGCATCAGAGAGATGACTGGTGTTAAACCACATCAACAGCAAAAGGAAATTCTAGTGGATGAAAGGTACTGACAGAGTGTTCCTTCTCGTCCCTGAGGAGCAGCGTAGATCAGACTCACCTTCACTTGGTTTCTTTGTGTTCTGTAGGCCTCCAGTAAGCAGAGCAGCCCCATTGCCAGAGAAACTGCTGAAGAATAACATCACCAAGAAGAAGAAACTGGTGGAGGTATGTGATATGTGTATGAAAAAGTTTGTGTAAATGAGAATAAATCTAATGGAAATGTATGTAGTTTTGCCCAAATGTAGTAATTTAACCAAAGTGTGTGTAAAGTAAGGATACACCAAAATGAAAATGTTTGGCAGAAACCGAAAACTGAAAACGAGAAAACCAAAACAAATGGGCAGAAAGAAATTAAATACAAAATCATTAGGCACATACAGGTACATCTAAAAAAAAAATAGAATATTGTGAAAAAGTTCAATACTTTTCAATACAAAGTGAAATTCATATAATATATAAATTCATTACACATACAGTGAAATTTAATGATTATGGTTTCAGATAATAAAACCAAGGTTTCCAGCACTGCCAAAGGAGCCAAAAGCTGGTTCAACCACCAGCGTGTTATGGTGCGTGATTGGTCAGCAAACTAACCTGAATCCCATGTAGAATCTATGGATTATTGTCAAGAGGAAGATGAGAGACGCCAGACCCAACAATGCAGACGACCTGAAGGCTGAGATCAAAGCAACCTGGGCTTCCATCTCACCTCAGCAGAGCCAC
>JBBIGC010000039.1:1714166-1724659 GCA_037576955.1 Lepidarchus adonis
CTCTCTCTCTCTCTCTCTCTCTCTCTCTCTCACACACACACACACACACACACACACACACACACACACACACACAACACTCTCGCTGCTTTCATCCAGCTCGTTGTTACTGCAGTGCTGCTCTCAGGCACTAAGGGCAAGCCAAGAAATCTTAAAGCCTAGAGTTTTCTAGTTCATCTGGCACAAATCCAGGTCATCTCTAGTATTCGCCTGTGTCACGATTTCAAAAGGAATTAGATTTTTTGTGAATAATTTGCATTATTACCCTATTAAGAGGTAAACAGAGTCATTCAGAGCTGCCCCGATGTGAAGATGTCCATTTAGAATCGCTCACAGTGGCAGTAATGGGAACCAGGCGTCCGAGTCCTTACTGATGCCTCTAAAAGCTGCCACACAGAAAGACGTTACATAGTATACTGATGAATAATGCTGCCTGATGCCAGAGACATTGTTACACAACAGTTTTGTGGCCTAAAAGATTACCTTTATGGTACAAATGTGCGTGTAGGTAGGGTGTCATTTGGCAAAATAGTATTTTTCCATTATTTACCATTAATATCACGTATAAAAGCTTCAAAGACCCTTATAGACATTCTGGTTTGGATTGTAAATTAAATGGTTAATTGTGTTGCAGACCCTTGGCTACTAAACATTTTGGACCAATGAAATGATATAATATTGGGCTCCCTATCTTGAATAATACTCTAATATTTCTCAGAGGGCCGCTGTCAGTTGGAATCGTCCTAATTCACTAACACTAATAACCACACACACACACACTCCACCTATCAGCCACTGAAAACACATCTGACTGTGCAATTGACTGGAATCACTGGAATTTCCCCATAAATTAAAGATAACAATATGAGCTACAGTGGAAACATATCTAAATCTTGACTCTTCCAGTCTTCAGTCACATGTCTGATCCAGTCTTGAGAGTGAAAATGAAAAAAATCTTTCAAAACAATGATTTAAATAAGCCAAACACAATCTTAAATAATAGCTTTTCAGCATCGCTGTGACTTGTGCCATTGTTTTCATATACATGTGCTTTTTAAACTATTATTCTGTGTCTTTAATTTAACACAAAAGCAGTTCTAAATGGTCAAAAGTGATAAAAAAAACACACTACTATAAGAACACTTCCTTTTTTTCCCTTTTTCTTTAACAACGAAACGCGCATATCCGTTTTGTCTGTGACCAAAAAAAAGACTTTTATATGGTAAATGAGGTTCACTGTGTAGTCAGTTCAAGCGCATGCGCCAAAGGACCTTGTAGTTTTCACACGTGGGTGTTGACGGGTTAAATATGCACATTGAGCGATGTGAACGGCCCAATTTTATCGGGGGCGCTGCTGATTGGCCGAGCGGCGGCTCAGATTTGCATGCCGTGGGCGTGGCTGCGCGCCGTGCGCGGAGCACCAGACGCAGAAGAAGCAGCCAGCCTGACGGATCACAGGCGCACGAGCGCTCAGGATGCGTCCGCGGCACTAACCACAGCTCGCCCGCTCCCTGTGGTGCGAACACCGAACGGGAAACATGTCCACCATACATCGAGGTGCCTGTCTTGCCAGTAAAGGGAAGTTCTGGGTAAGTTTCTGCGACTGTAGAGTCGTTGGAGCGCGTTATTCTGAACTTGAGACAGTGGGAAGAGTTCAGCTGAGCTGGACCTGTGTGTGGAAACGGTGGACGGTGGCAATTTCCACCAGCAATGCAAACATATTATGTCAAAAAGAGAATTATATGTTTAGTTAGGGGTGGCTCTTTAACTTTAACTTTAATTATGTTCTTTATTTGTTATTTATGTAATAAAGCTGATAAATGTTTATATTTTGGCACCCCTTATATTTGATCACATTTAAAATACCTCTTTCCTTTATTAAACTGTGCCTTTTTTCTGCTGTTGTTTGTTTTAGGCTTTGTGCATTCTCCTGCTTTACACCAGCCCTCTCTCCTGCTTTTCAAATTTCAGCCATCTCGTCTACAAGATAAAAGAAGGTTTACCCAAAGGGACTCTCATAGGGGCTATCGGTGAAGATTTAAAGTTGGATTTCTCTGTTGATCCTCCTCGTTTGTTCAATCTGGAGCTAAAGCAGATCAGCTCTCAGTATGTAAACCTGAATAACACCACTGGGGAGCTGTACACATCTGCCCTGGAGATCGACAGAGAGGCTCTGTGTGCAGACTCCCACGAGGGCCAGGGCTGCCCTATCTTTCTGGATGTGATCATTCTGCCACAGCAGTACTTCCAGCTAGTTAAGATCAAAATCATCATTGAAGACATCAACGACAACAGGCCACATTTCCCGGTGGACGAGATAAGAGTGTCTGTGCCGGAAAATGCCCCGGTGAATGCCCGGTTTGCCGTAGAGCAGTCCGCCGTCGACCCAGACGTGGGCATCCACGGGGTGCAGACCTACTGGCTGGTCAATGACTACGGAGTTTTCACTCTGGACGTGGAGGAAAACGAAGGAGGTGAGCTAACACCTTTCCTTATCGTTACTGAGTCACTAGACAGGGAGACGCAGGCGGAATATGTCACTGATATCATTGCTGAGGATGGAGGTTCTCCACCTCTTTTGGGCACAGCCACTCTGAGAATTATTATCACCGACGTCAATGACAACTGCCCTAAGTTCACAGAGTCTCAGGTCAACGTCACACTTTTTGGAAACACAACCAAAGGCGCACAGTTGGCACGCCTCCACGCCTTTGACCCAGATCAGGGTGCCAATGCGCAAATCACTTACACTTTCAGTGAGCGGGTCACCCGAGAAACCAGGAGCCTGTTTCATTTGGATAAAGTCACGGGGGTCATCAAGTTAGCTGGAAAAATCGACACTGACACTGGAAAGTTCTACAAGTTGGTTGTGCTGGCCAATGGGCCAGCCTGCATCCCTGATGTTGCCACGGTCACCCTCCATGTCATCAGAGTGGTTACAGGCCCGCCAGCCATTATGCCACGCTACATTGCTCCAGAGAAAGATGGCGTGGTTTCTCTGAGCGAATCAGAGCCACCATTTACCCCAGTTGCATTTTTTAGCATAAAGAATGTGGACCCTCGGCAGGGGGCAACGTGCCTTCTGGAAGGGACGGGACCTTTCAGGCTTGTGCCCTATAAACACTTTAAAAATGAATATTTGCTAGAGACCACTGATCTCTTGGATTATGAACAGCAGGAGGATTATGAACTGACTGTGGTGGTCCGAAACACCCATGGGTCAGTTGTTAAGACTCTGGTTAAGGTGCAGGTGTTAGACGTAAATGACAATGCACCTGTCTTTAAACAGTCACTTATTGATATCAAGGTCGAGGAGAACAATGCTCCAGACACATTCCTCACAAAACTACAAGCAACCGATCAGGACAGCGAGGGCAGGGGTGAGGTGCTCTATCTTCTCGGGTCAGACGCTCCCAGCATCTTCCACCTGGATCGACTGACTGGAGTCTTGATCGTGACCACGTCTCTCGACCGCGAAGAGAAGGAGACCTACCGGTTTATGGTTCGAGCTGTCGACTGTGGCACTCCAAGGAAGGAGTCGATTGCCACCGTGGTGGTCACCGTGCTGGACCGCAATGACAACAGCCCACGCTTCATCAACAAGGACTTCACCTTCTTTGTGCCAGAGAACTTCCCAGGCTTCGGGGAGATTGGCGTGCTCTCTGTCACAGATGCAGATGCTGGGGAAAATGGTTGGGTGGCATTATCGATCCTCAATGGAAGCGAGATATTTGTGATTGACACCGGACGAGGAGCTTTGAGGGCGAAAACGCCCCTGGACAGGGAACAGCAAGGAACGTACTATCTCTGGATTGAGGCCATGGATGGGGGTAAGCCTGCACTCTCCTGTGTCACCATGGTCACTGTACTGCTCCTGGACGTCAATGACAACCCTCCCATTGTGCTGTTTCCCCAGTCCAACCAGTCCTATATGCTGGTTCTTCCCTCAACACTCCCAGGAACATCTATTACAGAAGTCTACGCAGTGGACCGGGACACTGGCATGAACGCGGTCATCGCTTACAGCATCATCAAACGGAAGGGCGGTGAGCCAGGCTCGTTTGACATTGACCCAGACACAGGAAACATCACTCTCAGGAAATCTCTGAGCAACCGAGGCCTCTACAGCTTGCTGGTAAAAGTAAGTGATCACGGGCAGCCTGAGCCGCTCCACGCCACCGTCCTGGTCAACTTCTTCGTCAATGAGACCGTCAGCAACGAGAGCTACATTCAGAGCCTGTTAATCAGGGAAGCGGAGATTGGCATCGAGGAGGTCAGGCCGCCGAACAGGCTAGCCCGGGGTCCTGAGTACATCGAGCTGTTTCCATGTCAGCCAGTGCTTATTGCCCTCAGCACCACTTGCCTGGGACTATTTTTTATGGTGGTTTGCCTGACTGCATACATATGCTGTAAGAGGCAGAAAAGGCATAAAAAGAAACGGTTAGATGTGGAGATCCCTTTAAAAATGAAGACTGACATGCAGGCCATGGACAGGAAGCTCATGGAGCTTTCTAACATATGACCCCCACCCCCACCCCCGCCCCCAAGACTACTCTTACTGCCCAAACTGTTTACAAATGTGACCTGTGCAGCTTCTTATCTATAGACAAGCAAATACGGTGTAAAATGAGAAAATTGTATATATTGTATGTATGATGTTTTATAATTTTCTGACAAAAAAGACAAAAATATGTTTTAAAAAAAAGAGATTATGAAAACCGTGTATAGTTTTTCAAACCTGAAATTTGTCGCCCAAGTTTGTGATCCCGTAATTTATTACAGTGGTGCCCTGAAAAATGTGTCAAATTGCCCTTTGTTTCTAACCACTTGGACCTGTCTTGGAGGACAAAAAAAATCTCCACCCGATCACGGTTCTCTGGATGTGTAGGCCGCTGTTGTTCAGCACGACAGAATCGCTGTACCGTGACTAGGACGTTGCTACGTCGGTTTCATTAGTGTACATTTTTCATGCATTTTTTTTTTTGCGTGGGATACAGTGTTTGGCTACACGTTAGACTGCTGTGCAATGACTTGACTGAACAGGCACCTGATCCTTTTCCGTCGCCTTTGGTTTGTTGAAGTCTGTAATGAGATTCTAATCTTTGTCCTTCACAGATCCTGTCCTACCAAAATCATGTTGCATTCTCAGACCTCACAACCCTGTGGTGTGTAAACAAAGAGTACGTGAATATTAAAGTGCTTTATTTTCTTACCACAACTATCTATTATTCTATTAACCCTCATCCATTTTTTATCTGCTCTCCTTATGTTTATTCTATTCTTTATCCCAATCAGAAGTCAAGTACCACATGCCGACAATATGTTTTGTCCGTTGCTCATGCAAAGAGGATGCGTATGAATATTGTCATACAGTAATACATAGACGTAATGCAAGTGTATAGATGAGGGACAAATGAAAGGAAAAACCTTTAAAAATGAGTGGAGGATCATAATGAGTGCAGGTGTGAGACAATTAAGCAACATCATACCACTCAACCCCAGAAAAGGTCTGACTTTAAAATGGCTTGGGTGGCAGAGGAATAGTGGTTGACCAGTGTTGGTCATCAAAAGAACACGTTTAGTGAGGGAGATGTTCATGCAACGTGTATTGACAAACAGAAGAGCAGCAGTTCCTCTGGAGACTAAAAATATGAATGGACTGTGTCAGCAAGAACGGTCCACCCACAACTATACGCTATAGCGGGACTGCAGTGTATTTACGCCTCATTATGAAACAAATGACCCTCTGAGAGGTCAGTGGTGTAAAAACCAGAGGCACCAGAGATGGAAAAAAGTCTGATGAGTCACCCTCTACCATGTTTTCCACAGTATACGTGCAGTACAGGCCTGATTGCATGAGGAGTCATGTGGTTCAACAATGCTGTGGGCTGCATCTGGTTGGCATGGTTTTGTTAGAGAAATTATTCTGACGGATCACCTTTATCCTACGACGCAATTCTGCCGATCTCTTCTAGTATGACAGTGCCTCCATCCACAGGGGTCATTAAATAGTTTGAGGAATGTGAATATGTAAATTAGGTGTCATGGCCCATATCTCCTTTAGGAATTTTGGTCAACACTGCCCACCACCATCACCACCAGCTTGTTTTTTTTGTTTTTTATTTGTCACCTACCTGTACAAGTGCATATCAGAAGATATACTAAATATACAATATGTCCAAATCCTGGGAAATGGAAAATCTACGAAAAAAAAGCAGAAAACATTGAAGTGTTTCGCTTTATCTGATTCTGCAGGCTTTATCATTGCTCTAATCTGTTCATGAGTCCAGATGCCTGATAAGGATGAGTCAAAGATCAGAGTTTGTACAGAACTCTTCTCGCCCTGATGTTCCCTTGAGAATCTTCATTTTGTTGCTGTTTACATACATTGGAAAGATTGGTGGCAAGATCTTCTTATACATCCAAAATGATGGGAACTACAGTGCCAGTATTGCTCCATGCAGATCGGTGGCCATATTTGCTGTGTCATCTCAATTCTCAAGAGCTGTTAAGTCACAAGGTTCTTCCTCCTCTGCTGAGTCATACGACTTACACTCAGCCTGAGGCCGATTTTTATACCAAAAACTGATCTCGGACACTAAGACAAACTGCAGGAGCAACGAAAGCTTAATTTCTGTCGTGAGCTACACATTTTCTCTTAAATGTTGCGTTGCAGCACAACACTATCAGAAAGCGTAATGGTTGAATTAGCAGGTTAACTGGATTCTAATGTGTGTTGCTATTTACGTGTGAAAATACATCAGCACAGTTTACCTTTGGCAATAATTGTGTTGATTCAAATTACACTTTTTTACTTACCACAGAATCAGCTCAGTTAATTTACCAAGACTAACATTGTGAGCTAATACTATCAGTCAGTAGTGACCTCTCAACCGCTCTAAACCGGATTTGTTGATATGACTTTTAAATTGAAAAAAAAAACAACACATGGCCAAACGCAGGGGGCGGCCATTTTAGGCAATAGGGCCTGTTTATACAAACCGCATCAGTGAGGGGTGCTGATTCGTTACACAGTTTTAAGACAATGACAATTATAAATCTGATCCGAGATCAGTCCCCTGACTTTGACAGCTTTGTGAAAATAGCAATGCAAGATTGTTCATGTTTTTACATCACAAGTCATACTGTATCTTAAACCACATTAACAAGTCACTAAGAAGAACTGGATGAAGTCTGAGTGGTTTCGGCGGGAGATTTTATGGATATTACTTAGGTGGCTATTGAAGTTTAGTATGTGTTAGTTATGTTTGCTTGGCAGCTCCAGTTCCAAACTACAGAAGCAAAATTTGGACTCCACACATGTTGTCTAACTGACCACAACCAATGTTCACTCAGCTGGAAATGATGTACAGATTGAAGGACACAGAATGCATTAGTTATGCCGCTGTTGTAGCAGCTGTTTTGACCAAGCAGGGTGTCCTTCTCCATTCTTTTCCAATAGCAAAAACCCAATAGCTTCTTTCTGCTTCTTTTGGGTGCAGTGGTTAGGGCAGGATTGTTTTTAGCTTCTCGCCAGCTGAGGAAAACCATTCTCCCTCTCAACCGGCCACTCGACACCTACATTCTATCATTTTGCTCTTTCTCTCCCCAGCACACACAGGCAGACATATAAACCCACCTCTAAAAGCTGGAAGAGAGATAATGTGACTGTGCCTGTGGAAGGAGCGGTGTGAATGTGGCCCAGTGGCTGGGGTCAGGTTCAGCAGCTAAGCTGCTTACTACACGCACCAGCAACATGTGTTTAGAAGTCCCAGGAGACGCAACGCTAACAGCTTGCCCCCGCCTCCATTGGGCCTGTTCATAACGGGGTCAAGTTGAAGTCTATTTGAGTTTTTCAACACAATTTGTTATTCCTGACAGGTTGTGGTTGATGTCTGCAATTATCTCAGCCACCAGCCATGTGAACATGTCTTTGGAACATGTTGATGCAGGTATGCTGACCTAAAATTGTCGTTTGTAGTGCCTCCAGCCTCCATGTCAGAGATTACAGCTGCATCCTGATCAGGGAAGCCAACGTACTCTCGTTATGCTTCACCTGTGATCAGATATGATGGTGCAGCCTTAAGTGGAAAAGACACATTGATCACAAATTGATTAATAAACTGTATTAAAAGAACATGATTTTGCAGCTAAGCAGGGCAGTAGAGTTTTGGTTTTTTATCCCAGAACAGAAGAACTGATAATAAAAGGGTGAGATTCGGAGTGAGAGTTCTTGCACAAGCATGATACCATAAGGGTCTAATCAAAATCATGATTCTCAAACCAGATGCATGAGGTCTGGCCATCCTGGCTACGAGGAGTAATTAAAAACACACTCTACAGAGGCTGCCCCCTGAGATGGGTTAATATTTTACATTTTAATCAAAATCAGTGTTCGCAAATACAGTCTCCTAGATAAAGTAACTTACAGCTCACATGCTAATAGTCTTCCACCTACATTATTTATTTTTAATTAGTGGCAGATGATCAGGATGGAGTGTGTCCCAATTACAGCAACACTTCTTCATCTCATAACCTAATAATTTAGATCAAGTTAAAAACTGTTCCAAGTCATTTGTCCTTTACGAGTGTCAGCATCAGCAGAGTGAAAAATATCGGATATCATTATTGGTCAACAATATGTGACCAGCCCCATGTGTCAGTCTTTATTTAGCAATTAGTGCTACAACAGTAGATTGTGGTTGCCAGGCAACACAACAATTGAAGATTATTGCATGATTCACAATAAAAAAACTTTCTTGTACTACACTTGTGTATATAGTATACAGTCTATTTTACAGTACTGGTGGAGTAAAATGGGACAGTTTCAGATATATCTTTGTCTGAGGTGTAGATTCCAAGTTTGATATTTTGTGTTTAAAATGCTTCTAATATAGTTTTATTTTCTGATACAGAGAACAAAAAAAACAATCTGTGATCTGAGATTTAAGATTAATGACCCTCCATACCCATTAGAGGAAGCAATTTCAGGTCTATGTGTGTATTAGAACATTTATTAGTTTTTTATGTTTTGATCCTGAATTTACTGCACTGTAAATGTGAGAACCAATCAGATTTCAGAACCAAAATTATCTGCTTATTACTATAAATATCTGCTCATTAAGTTTTGCTAATTTTTTTTGTGCACTACTTTCCATGGCTATCCCTCATTAGTAGAAAGAAAAATCAGCTAATTGAATGGGAATTACGAAACAGTGAGATTAGATGAAATGAGATTAGAATAATGCATTGTAAAATGGCTTTGTCCTTTGCATTCCCCATAACCGAATTCATGAGAAAATGTTCTCACAGTTTCTGTCGTTGTTGCTGTTATGTTTGGTCATACGGGTATTTGCCACATGTCATGAACTTGACAAAGTTAAAACATCAGGCGACTAATTCTCTTTCTCACACTGAAAGAAAACAGGAGATTGGTGCAGAAGAGGCCAGCCATGCTCTGTGTAAGAGACGGCCATTTTAAATCCCAGTTTTGGGTGTTGAGTTTTTCTGCATAGTAATTAGTCATGGCCACGCACCCGTTTATGTGTATGCAAGCACATTCGGGTCGTCACTTCTATAACATCCCATTGGCTGTCCACCTCGCTCGCCCACCTGGCCAGACGCATGCACTCTTCCCCACCCCCCTCCGGGCCTTCTGCATCTGTTCAGCCACGACCAACACAAACAGAAAGCTAGCCTGCAGTAACACTGCCTGATTAGGCGCAAGGCTATGATGAAGGGCCGCTGTACATGCAACAACAAACCCAGTCGCTGATTAATAAAATAGATTGGAGCTCGCCTCCACTGGCGACTCAGCGTGGGTGTACTGTGAACCATAAATGGCCTTTCAGATTGAATTAAGCTTTCTTCTCTGTTGACTCGCTAGTGTGTGAATTACCATTGCTGGTTACCTTCAGTAATCATCTCCATTCCATCAAAGTATGTGATGTTATTTGGACATTGACACCATGCCAAATTCAAGTTGGCATATATCCCTGTATATATATATATATATATGCAATGTATATTCAGATCATATAGTGAATATATATTTATTAATTATTTTAATTATTTTTTATTTTTTTATTTTTTTCACTATATGATGTATTTGTTTGTAAGATTGATGACTTTCAGTGCAAGGCTGTCAACACCGATGTGGCAGGTGGCTTCTGTTATGATGTTCTGCCCAGTGTTGCAGATTTCCCAACCAAATGTCATGGTGTGAACCCCAAGCAAATACATTGCAAATGCACAGTCAGGTAACACAGTCACACACAACTAGAACGATGCAGGATACATGTTATTTGCATGGCTGTAGCAAAATTACATGAAACTCTTCAGGGCCGTATGGATGCTTATGGTTTCTGAATAATAGGGCCCATGTTATAGAAAACCTATGTTGGGATATGTGTCCTTTAAGCAGAGGTGTCAAAAGTAATCACATTCATTACTCAAGTAGAAGTATAGATACTAGGGTTTAAAAATACTTCTGT
>JBBIGC010000039.1:1734200-1750578 GCA_037576955.1 Lepidarchus adonis
AATAACTCTGAAAACCATGCTGCAAATGCTGCCCATTTACAGTCAGAGGCAAAATAAATACAGGCAATAAAGCCAATCCATAATAAATAAAAGAGAGAGTGGGAGCAGTGAGCGCTCCATGTGGTGCGAAGAGTGGGGGAGTGGTGAAGAGGCAGTAACTGAACATTATGGTACAATAACAGTCACACACAGCCCTCTCCCCAACTAGGCTGCTCCTTCAAGGTGTCATTCACTTAGATTCTTGCAATACAATAGCCACTATAAAAGCTTTCAGTGCTCTAAAGACTGGGAATTCATTGACAGCCTATGAAAGGAGTGTGTGAGTTTTTTATTTGTAGCAGTAATTAAGTCAATGGTAATATTTCCAGTAGAGGTGTTCAGCATTACTCACTTCAGCGTTTGCCTCCTAATGGGAACAGTTTGCTTCATCCACTCAATGAGGGCTTTTTCATTCTTTTCTGTGGGTTTTGGAGAGGCTGCTTGTCCTTAATCACACACACAATTGCTCTCTAAAGAGTATTCGGAGGAATGTGAATTTAGCTTTACCAATTCAAACAGCGGACAGGGACCTTGACTGTAATTATACGTTTCTTCAGATTTCACAGATAAACTTCATTCCTCACAGCACATGCTCGGCCTGTTTCTATGGATCAGTCGTGTTCGCCATTAGTCTGAGTGAAAGGGAACAGAAAAGTGGAGTGTAAAACATCCATGTTATTTGTGAGAAGGACTGGAGGCCAGAATCAAAACCAATTCCGAGTAAAACTCTACCCTCTATTCCTTATTCCCTCGGAAAACAAATTCAGTCCCAGCACTAGCAACTAGGAACGCAACAACAAAGAGCATTGCATATGAGGGCGGATTAAAAATGCATGGTCAGTTATGGCACTGCACTAAACAGGAGGGGAGAACAGTGTTGCCAACTATTTTCTATGGATAGTAACTAAATCCTCAAATGTGCTAAATGTCTCGAGATATTCTCTGTTGCTGCCAAAAAGATATTAATTTTGGGGGCCAGGGGCACAGGGGTGGGGCTTGAGGGGCAGATGGGTAGCAAAGAATGAAAGAAGATTTTCAATTGTCAACAGGGGAGGGTGAGTAGACTTGCAGGCTGTGTTCCAAAACTATACACTTTCATACGTTTCATTCTACACTACATTATGCACTGCATATTGTGGCCTATTTTTTTGCATACTCATTAGTGTGATAGTAAGCAGTTTGAAACAGGGCCAAATCTTTTTCTCTGCCATTCAGTGAATGAAATAGACTCACTTAGGTTGAGGGGCAGTTTTTGTGACTTTTCAGTGGAGTAGTTTGTCTAAGAAGCTGTCACTAGTCACTAAGTGGCTGAAAAAAGTGACTGAACTTTAAAACATTGGGGAAGAATTGTGAAATAACTAAATATGTCATAAAACTACCATATTCATTCATTCTCCAAACTTCTTGAGCCGATACCAGACGAACATGGGCCAAGACGGGCTACGCCCTGGACAGGAGGCCAACCCATCACATTTAGAGCAGCCAGTCGATCTAAACCACAAGCCTTTGGACAGTGGGAGGATATAAAGACCTGTTGCC
This sequence comes from Lepidarchus adonis, assembly GCA_037576955.1. Classification (NCBI taxonomy): domain Eukaryota; kingdom Metazoa; phylum Chordata; class Actinopteri; order Characiformes; family Lepidarchidae; genus Lepidarchus; species Lepidarchus adonis. The sequence continues at coordinate 1,735,779 of JBBIGC010000039.1, forward strand.
GACCTGGGGAACAAACCCCAGCCTTATTTGCTTGGAGGTGATACCACAACGTCCTCAGAGCTATGATATGTCATTTGGATTTGAATATCGTTCCTATAAATCCTAGAAGTTGAATTGGGTTGGATGTTCCAATCCGTTTGCACTTCAAATGCCATGTTATTTAACCCAGTTCAACAATAGGGTGTTAAATAAAAAGGCTGAGAAGAAAAAAATCATTCAGGTCCACATGTGCGTGATTACTAATCATAAGTGTCACACCAGTAATCAGATTTCAGGCAAAAACGACCAGGTGTTCATTGTCGCCGTTAAGCCACCGTGCTTGGTAACTGTGGTGGGCCGGCCTGCGAGCAGCGGGCAGTGAAAGGTCCATTATCGGCAGCGCTGATTGAGGGGGCTTAGAGCCATTAGGTCCAAAGGGTGGCTCTCTTTATATGGATCATGACGTCGGAGGTGATCAGGCCATCACGGCTCAAGAGCTTTGGAAGAGAAAATCACGCTAAGAAGCGAAGTTGTGCGTGGAGAGGGAGCAGTGGTAGTTTAGCGCAGGGCATTAGCTCACAGTCCTGCTTTTATATCATATGATGTAAGCCATTTTGAAATCAGCAGGAGCTCTTAAGGACAGATCCATTCCACACCTTTTAACCACCTTTGAAGATCAGAGTCGAAATACATATCAGTTTGAAACGTCATTTAAAAGCCTGGATAAGCAAATTTACCTCACTTTTTGGGGTGTTTGAAGTAGTGCGCACTGTTCAAGCACCAAAACGAATTACTCCCCAGGTCATAAAGCACATACATGGAAAATAAGATGCAAAAACAGCCAGTTTTAGATTTGTTCTTGTTGTGTGGTCACAGAAAACACACATTTACATACAGTATTTGCCAATTAATAAAGTACAATGAGTTTATACTGTGCAAAAGTCTGGGAAAATAATACAGGAAAATGTTTTTTTAATAAAATATTAATATTTATTAAATAAAACTGACTTTACGTGTCAATGTGTTGGTTTAACCATTTCCAGATCTCTCCTCATAGAAGCCAAGTGTTATTTGTAGTTCCTCACATTTCACACACCCATGCAATGGCTGGAGGTATTGAGAGGAAATCTGGAATCAAACCTTCTACCCAGCTCTCAAAATATCAATACAAATACAAATCTTGACAAAGATAAAACTCTTTATATATTTTTATTGCTTTCTTGTTGGTTTTATTTTAATGTTTCCTTGTGTTCTTACAGGCAGGAAGAAACTCAATGCTGAAATAAATGGTTTTAAATATTTAAATCATTAAAAGACATTTCCACAGGACTGTATATCAGTACTAAGGCTCTAAACAGATTTTACTGTAGTCTATGCACATGGCCTCCACCATTTACACTCCTGCACTGTTGTATCTACAACACTAGTAGGACACTGTTCGTCTATTAACATGCTGTGCATTCAGTGATGCAAAATAAATTGATGTAATTAACAAACCAAATCATCAAACCTACTGGCCGATCCATGGCTCACATCCACCCTACCACTCCCAATGGCCACAACTCCACCCGTGACAATTAGGTACACATTGATTACCTTGTCTTCTCATTGCCACACACTTCTGTCAGCAAAAGTATTGGCAACCTCCAATCATGTCTGACACCAAACAATCCAATCATAATTGGTGCGGTCTGCGTCATAGCAACACATTGTTACATTTCTGAAGAGGGATCAATTATGCTTGAAAATTTACAGCTAGTTATCTGTGTAAAAACCATAAGCCTTAAAGCACAGTAACGGAAACAACCTGGTTATTTCAAAGAGATATTAAATCACTGAGCTTTCTGCTCTCTTTTATATCTTTATATTTTGATGCTTTTAAATTACATGCTTATACTCCTGAGGTTACTGGTTCAATATATATATTTTTTGTACTATTAGCCCAACTTTAAATTACATATGATTATTAAAACTGAACTGAGAATAATTAATGTTTTTGGTGCATAAACCCACAGAGATCTTGTAAACAAAAGGAAAATGTGGAATTGGGGCTACATTTAAGAGAAAATAAGTAGAATAAATTCCTTTTATCATATATTTAATTGTTTCTCAGAGATCTACATACCAAAAACACTCATAATTCAGCTTATTGTGCCTCTTGCAACCGGTCAAAACATTCAAAACAGAAACCTGGTCTGAAACACTGTGTATTGTTGGGATAGTTCAACTTAATTTTCCAACAGATGGACTAAGAAACTCAAGAAAAATATAAGGCCCTTAAATGAGGAAGTACATTAAGGTGCAGACAAGTAAACAAGCATTAATGACCCATTAACAGTAATAGGATAGTTGTGAACACGAGAGCGGTTATATTAATAAACCAAATATAACAATATAAATGTGGATCAGCATTTCTGCTTCATCCTTATCATCAATCCATGTTTGCAGGCCGTGCTTTGTGCTGACCACTCATTCCATCTGGTACGATTCCTGACCGAGGGAGTCAAACTAACCCTGAGTCTTTTTATCTTCCTTTCTCACACTAAACGAGAATGGCCTTATATGGTCATGGAGGAAAGTGTGACTTCAGATTGAATTAGTGACCTGCTCAGTGACTGGACTCCTTGTTAATTCCAGCCACTGATGCATTTCAGCCTGTCTGTGCGTCAGTATGTGCGCGTATGTGTCTGTGTGAGATAGTGTGTGTGTGAGGCTTTCTATTCTCTTAAGGATGTGGCTGATTGCTCGGAGATGAACATCCGCAATGGCCCATCACTTCTCTCCCAGGGCTCAGTGTGGCTAAATTACACCAGCCTGCGCTAGATAGTGAAAACCGTAAATGGATGTTAGGGATAGAGAGGAAATAGTAGAATTTGCTGTCGCTCTTACACACACACACACACACACACACACACGCACACACACAACCAAGTGCTTATCAGATACATATGCATGTTACAGCTAATAATAATGAATGTAACTCTAACACTGACACTATTCTTAAAATGATAAAATAAAAATGACATAAATTACAAATTTGTTTAATTGAAGTCACTAACTAACCAACACAGCTCTGACACAGTGAACTGACCCCACAAGACCTCTGAAGGTGTGCTGTGGACGTTAGCAGCAGATCCTTTAAGTCCTGGAAGTTGAAGTGGGGTCTCCGTGGATCAGTCTGTCCAGCGTGTCCCACAGATGCTCAATCGGATTGAGACCTGGGGAATTTGGAGGCCAAGTTAACACCTTGATCTCTTTGTAAGTTTCTTCAAACCAGCTCCAGAACAACTTCTGTCCTGTCCTTTTGAAAGTGACCACTGCCAGTAAGGAACACTGCTGCCCTGTAGGAGAGTAGATGGTCTGCAGCAATGTTATGCAGGTGGTACATGTTGAAATGCCAGGACCCAGGGATCATCCACATGATGTAAAAGAAAAAACGTATTTGATGCTCATGTCCCACTGTAGGGTCATTCAGTGGAGGACAGGGGCCAGCATGGGTTCCCTGACACACCGATTTCACTGGCTTTTTTAAGTTATTTCAACTTAATTGTGCAGAACTTTCTATTTTAAGTTATTTCAACTTAGTAAAGTAAGTAAACACAGCAACTAGTCAGAACATAATATTTCAAGTTAGTAGGACTTCAGTTGATTCAACTAGCAAGAACTCAATATTTATGCTGGTACAGCAAAAAAAAAAAAAATATTTTGGATTTTTTTGAAAAAAAAAAAATTATCCAGAGTGACGTACATGGTGAACCATTGGAGGTTAGGTGTCTTGTTCAAGGGCACTTCAGCCTGCTGTCCGCTCCCGAGAATCGAACCTGGGACCCTTCGGTCACAAACTCACTTATATATATATATATATACATCTTCTTTAATGGTTTAGAATTTCTAAAAATATGTTAATTTCTAGTACTTTTAACATTTCGATTAGTAGTTGTATTATTAGTGCTATTAGTAGTTGTAGTAGAAGTATTACTGGTAAGCGTAGTGAGAACAGTACTATTACTAGGCAATTAAAAAGTATGTGAACCTTTTGGAATGTCATGTTTTTCTGCATTAGTTTATAAAAATGTGATCTGATCTTCATCTGATTTTCATTTGATCTTCATCTGATTTTCTACAAATATGTTAATTTATAGTACTTTTAAAATTACTATTAGTAGATAATTTTACATTTTAAAACAAATACTGAAAATACAGAGAGTTAGAGAGATAGAGAATAATACACTGCATAGATTTGATATATGCCTTCAGTATCTGACAGCAACAAAGTATAACCAGATACTGAAGGTTGAAAATTCTCACACATCAAATCACAATGTATTGTTTTGTTTGTATTTCTTTGAACGTTATAGCTTTTTTTGGGACAAATTAGCATTTGCTGCCCAATATTTGATGACTTTACGATGCTTTACAACACTTTACAACACTAAGACATCTCTTCCTTACTCTTGTAACTACATAACAATTACCAAATAATGAATAGTAGTTAGGGAATATTACATAAGACACATTAAGCCATCTGTCATTTAATGGTTTAATCCTAACGACTGTCTCAGTAGGTAAAATGCAGTTTGGACTGGAAACAACCTTGTAATCAATTTCCCCTGCTGGTTGGCATAGGGCCACATTCACAGCTGGGACAGCAGGCTTTGGCTCGTCACGCCCAACAGCACCACAGGTAATACTGCCACCCCCCCAACCACTAACACGGGCCTCCATCAGCCATATGGCTCAGAGCAGAGTAGACTGGTTCACCTCAGGCCTCATTCACATGCCATGAGTGTGGAGAAATTGATTGGGGTTAGGTGGAGGATGACCAGGGCTTATGGCAGAGGTCACTTTTAAAAGAATTACATTCAGTTCACCTTTAACCCAGCCAACTACTTTGGCTTATTTTCTTCTAAGCTAATTGTATTAGCTGAGCTCTGGAAATGTTCTATATAAACAATATATATTTTAGTGATAGTTGTAGAAGTAGTAGTTGTAGAAGTAATAGAATTTGTAATAGTAGCAGTTGTTGTAGAACTTTTAGTAGATGTTATAGTCCTATTCTTATTAGCAGAAGAATAGTTTAGTAGCAATATGTAGTACTAGTAGTAATAGTAGTAGTAGTAGTATAGGTTGTAGTGATAGAAGTGTTTCTATTCAATGTTCAATTCAGTTTTGTTTCTATAGCACTTTTTACAACAGATGTTGTCACAAAGCAGCTTTACAAGGTCCAGGTCCAGTCCTCTACTGAGCAAGGAGGCAAGGAAAACTCCCTGAACTAGAGGAAGTAACCTCTAGAAACCAAGACTCAGTAGGGGAACGTATCCTCCTCTGGTTGACACTGAATATGAATATTAATTTAAAAATCTAATACATTTTTTAATAAAAAATAAAAAAATAAAAAATAAAAAATAAATATATATATATATATATATATATATAAAAGTACTAGACATTAACAATTTCTAGTTTCTAGTAATATGTTAATTTCTAATATGTTAATTTCTAGTACTTTTAACATTACTATTAGAAGTTGTAGTAGAAGCACTAGAGAACAGTAGTATTACTAGGCAATTAAAAAGTATGTGAACCTTTTGGAATGTCATGTTTTTCTGCATTAGTTTATAAAAATGTGATCTGATCTTCATCTGATTTTCATTTGATCTTCATCCAATCTTCATCCCATCATCTAGTCAAGGGTATTTACTAATATAATGTGCCTAAAATACTAACATAAAAAGTATGATCTTATGACCATTAAAAAAATTGACAAATAAATGCTGAAAGCCATGAAATTCCAAAAGGTTTTTTCTTGACACTGCATAGTATTAGTATATACAGTAGTTGTAGCAGTAGTAGTATTATTAGTACTAATAATAAGAGTCATGTTGTAGTATTACTGGAAGAAATAGTAAAAATAGTAAAAAAAATATTGTTTGCAGTCCAAACAATACAGCACAACAACAGAAAATAATATCTGTGAAAATATGACTGGATAATGTTATGTCATCTTCTGCAATAGAACACAAAGTTTCATTTCTGCTTATCCCTTAAAAGAACATATCCATACAGAATATGCCCCCATATTAATGTGTTTTTCATGATCTGTTAAAAGGCTTTTTTATATAAAGGTTTGTGATTAGATGGTTGAAATGCATTTCTAGCAAAAACATAAGCAGTGAATTTTAAATCATTTTAAAAAGGTTTAGGCCTTTAGCATACACTCTTATTCTTATTGTCTCATGTTTAATGTTTCATGTTTAATGCAATAGGATCTACAGCATGCTTGTCTGAATGGTCAATTGAACTTTCCTAACACAACATCACCACTTTAGATCCTCTAAAGCTACAGTGTTCAGTATATGAGGCATATCGCCACTGTGAATTAATGTTATTTTGTTCTACAACATTTGAAAGTGGCAGCTACTATTAACTCCATGTCCAAATTTCAGTATTAATGAACCAATAGAGGACAAGATGTAACAGTTGGAGGCCGTCACTGCAGTTAAACCCACTGAGTGGCCGTGTTAGTGTTCAGCAAAAATGTTGAAAAAAACATAATAAAAAAAAAAAAATTTAAACTGTCAGGAGCTGTATGACTGTACAAACACAACAATAAAGAACAATCTTTTCACAAAAGGCTAAAGAAATGAAAAGCAACAACCTTTATTAGGCTAGAGGCAACTGCAACAGTGATAATAAAACAATTAAAGCCAGTTGTGCTCATCAGTAATCCTTACAACTTACCAAAGGAACAGTGGTTGATGTGGTGGGGAATCAGACTTTGTGTTTTGTGTATTTCCTCAACATGGGTTCGTTCCAACAGGAATAATATTCATAGCAAAGTTCTTCAGCCCTGCTGAAAAAGCATACAGATGGTTTCTTATGCTGCTGTTTGAGGGCACGCCGAGAACCGTAAAAGCTTCATGAAGAACCAGGAGAAGCTGCAGTGAAAATGTAAAGGTATAGGATAGAAAAATGAAAAAGTTCTGGTCAGTTTACAATGTAAAGTGTAGAAAATATTGACAAGTAATTTGAGAAACTGACTGGTAGCGTTAGCATAAGTATTTTGCCATAGACAGCACACACCCGCACATGCACACACACCCACACACACAGAGCAAGAGTAAAAAAAAGCAAGAGTCAAGCATTCCTATAAATGCAATAATCATGAAAAGTAGTTATAGAGCAATCAGTGAAATGTCTCTATATATTTATATTATGTTTCATCTTTAGTGATGGTTGCCAAATCCCACGTCATGCACTTTCCCTGGGAATGTAATAAAGCAGAGAGGTTAAGATTTTGATTTGGATTAAAAAGAAAAGTAATAGAAAGGTACTAAAGGGGAAAAATAAATAATAAATAAATAAATGCGTGGCTGTGTCCTAGGGAGGGAGTGTGTTTGAGAAAGATAAATCACGAATGGCTGGAAAGCTTTACCACTCAGGAATAACAATAATAACCAGCCTTTAGACGAAGGCTTTCAGCACAAATGTCAAATCCTCTCTCGGTACTCATCCACACAAGAAGCTCCCCACAGGACAAATCCCCTGTTCGGTCATCAATCACGGGATGGTCAGCGCTTCAGTGGCATATCAAAAAACATGCTTTAATATGCCTGGCTCGTGCGTTACAGGGTGAGCCGAGTTAGGGCCCAAACTTTCTGTTCAAAAATTGATTAGACGTGATGTACTATGCTGTTTAACTGTAGCTATTCCCTTTTAGACCTCGCTTTACTGACAGGTATGCTTCATATAAACTGACAGCTGTAATTGCGAAGACCTGGGCTCAACCACAAGTGCTGGGCAGAATGTTGATGTATACCACCAGCTTCAAAGGGCAGCAATAAGAAAAGAAAGTGCATTACAATTATTTCGAAGGCCTAATTAGTCTGCCAGAGGTTTAAGGTTTGTTTGCTCTACTGCGGCTGTATGACTCATGGCTAATGCTAATGCTAGTCTGTCAGACCGGCTGAAGGTTGCCCTCTCTCCTAGCAGCAACGACAAATAAGGGCACTCGTGCTTCACTGAGTGAGCAGAAGCATGAAGATAGCTATCTGTAGCTGTAAGTGATAGTCATTTTGGAGAGTGCAGGTGGTCTTGACTTTGCAGGGCTGATGGTGACATGGCTTGGGTCATGACGTCCTTGTGAAGGAGTAGATGAAGTGACTGCTGGGGGGGTGCTCCATATATATTCAAGTTGGGGATTTAACTGCAAAAGTTTTGCAATATTATTCTATATCAATATTTTTAGTAATGTTCAAGAATAAAATTCCACAAAGACCTAGAATATTCTTTATATTGTTAGCATTATTAACTCATCACGTTAGCATAACATTTAAGAACCTACCTAAAATTGTGTATGTTCCCATGCTGCCAAAACTCACAGATTGTTTTAATTTGAGCCAACATTCACTTTTTGAGCAACAGAAGCTCTCCTGTAAGATCCAGCTCTTCCTTGGACCACTTTTGGTAAGTATATGCCATTGCATACTATGAACCCTGAAGAGCGGCCATTTTGAAGATGATCTGATTCACTGATCTTACTCCAACAAGTCTGTTTACTGGCTGCCTAATGTAAAGTGGTGTGTAAAAGTGTTTGCCCCCTTCCAGATTTCTTTTGTTCTCATGTTTGTCACATTAAAATGTTTTAGATCATCAAAAAAAAATAATATTAGTCAATGACCACACAAGTAAACACAAAATGCTGTTTTTAAGTGAAGGATTTTATTATTAAGGGAGAAAAAAAAAACCTACATGGCCCTGTGTGACAAAGTGTTTGCCCCCCTGTTGAAACATAATTTAACACACCAGAGTTCAATATCTCTAGCCTCACCCAGGCCTGTTTACACACACCACTGTTTTATACTGCTCTTCACCCCTAGACACATAAAAAATGAAATCGCATAATCAATGTTCACCTGTCAGTTGTTTTAATGTTGTTAAGTTTTGTTCACACTACAAGACATCAGCCGTGATTTCCAGGTTGCAGACTCAGCAGTTAATCTCCTATAACAAGTTCTTATGTGTTAACTACCCTGAAGCATGATGCATTGCCTTGAAAAAGTATTCATACCCCTTGAACTCTTCCACATTCTGTTACATTACAACCACAAACTTAAATATATTTTATTTAGCTTTTATGTGATAGACCAACACAATGCATTGCAGAATTGTGAAGTGGACAGAACATGATATGTAGTGTTTAAAACCTTTTACAAATAAAAATCCAAAAAGTGTGGAGTGCATTTGTATTCAGCCCCCCTGAGTCAATTCTTCTTTGAAAAATAGTTCAGTCAGATTGGATGGATAATGTCTGTGAGCAGTGAAGTCTGGCCAAAGATTCTCAACAGGATTTAGGTCTGAATTTTCATTCTAACACGCAAATATGCATTGATATAAACTAGCCCATCGTAGCTCTGTCTATATGTTTAGGGTCATTGTCCTGCTGGACTGTTCCAGTCTTTTCCAGCCTCTGACAACTTCCCTGTCCCTGCTGAAGAAAAGCCTGTCCACAGCATGATGCTGCCACCGCCATGTTTCACAGTGGGAATGGTGTGTTCAGGTTGATGTGATGTTGGGTTTCTGCCGCACATATTGTTTGTAGGTCAAAAGATTTTGGTCTCATCTGTCCAGAGCACTTTCTTCTACATGTTTCTTCTACACTTTCTTTCAACAACGGCTTTCTGCTTTCTTTCATAAAGGCCAGATTTGCGTAGTGCACCAAAACAGTGGATATCTGCAGCTACTCCAGAGTTACTCTGGACCTCTTAGTTGACTGTCTTTCCCCAGGCTGCCAGTTTTGGTGGACAGCTATGTTTTGTTATGTTTGCAATTGAATTATACATTTTCTTTTTTCAAACCATGGACTGAACAGGGGGATGTTCAAATCACAGCTTAACTTATCGCCACTTTAAACTTCTTAATAACTTTATCCCTGACCTGTCTGGTGTGGTCCTTGATCTTCATAATGCTGTTTGTTTACTAATGTTTTCTAACAAACCCCTAAGGCCTTCACAGAACAGCTGTATTCATACTGAAATTAAATTACACACAGAAGAAATCTATTTACTAATTAGGTGACTTCTGAAGGCCATTGGTTGCATTGGATTTTATTTAGGAGTCTGAATGCAAATTCACATCTATCTTTTAAGATTTTTATCTTCCACTTCACAATTCATTGTTCACAATTACTTTGTGTTGGTATATCACATAATATTTCCATAAAATATTTGGTTGTGGTTGTAATGTGATAAAGTGCGGAAAATTCAAGGGGTATGAATACTTTTTCAAGGCACTGTAAAAAGCAGTTGTGACCTTGTCGGCAACTGAGACTGGATAGTTGGAGATAATCAGTACATTAGTCAATCTCAGTTTATTTTAATTATTTAAAAATTTAGGTTGGTGATACTTGTACATGTCTATGACTAATCTGCAAAAATGAAACTGTGACTACAGCTGTATTAAGATTATGTAACTCGGGGGCTGTATGGTTCACGGAGGTTGACATGGAATTAGGGGTTGAACTGCTACTCATTCTCGCTAGTGAGAGATCTTGTAGTGTGAACACCCAGGTCGCAGATCAGTCATATGGTTGTGCACAGGACTCTCAATTACAGAAACACAAGTCACCTAGTGTGACAGCATCTGTGATCTTGTAATCTTGGCTAAAATAAGGCGTGAATAAGTGTGAGGAAGGCTTTACCACCATCTGCTCCTGTTGTAGTGTAGACTCTATCATAGGGAAGTAAGTATTCATGGTCAGAAGTCTAAGAAAAAATATCTGGCCTTGCTGCAGGGGCTCCCAATCCCGGCGGCTGCTCAAATACATGCAATGGTGCTTCACATGCCTCAAAGAAAGAACATGCTGGCCTTCACCCTTCCAGCATGATAGTGGGCATAACAGGGGAAGACCTTGCAAAAATAAATTAGGAAAAAAATAGGATGAAAATTAAAAATAACACTGAAATGACACTTATGAGTCTTTTCCTAAAGAATCATAGTCAATTTTAATCACTGTTATTGCAGCAGTACACCCTTAATAAATAGTGAACTGTGTTTGGAGTAAATATACTTTCTACCGGACTGTAGTGCTCTCCCCTTAAATACCCGTTTAATTACCAGAGCTACTAATCAAACGCTTCCACATTAATGATGATGCCGTGAACGACAGCACACGTCTTAATGCCTTGAATGTTGTCTACAGTTTGCCTGAGACTCTCTCACCGGTAACAATCATCTAATTAACGTAGTCTCACGCACAGCACAGGACAAATTAGCAAATGCAATTACAAGACTAGAGTCTCATGACTGAAGATGGGGGTCAAGATGTGTGCTTGTAGGACATCCTGGGCTTACGTGTCCATGGGGTATTCATTTAAGACGCATGGGTTTTATGCCTTTTAATCAATGTCTGACATGTTCATGAGTAAAAATTGGCCAAATTCTAATTCATTTCAGTTGAAGCTATTGAAAATAGCCATTTGCTTATGAAGATTTTTACACATGATTAGTGCTGGTGCAATAATGCTCTGTTCTCCTTAATGAATGAAATGAAATGTTCTAGACGTGTAAACTTGGAAGTACTATTTTTAAAAAGCAGAGCGAGGGGAAATCATGTTTTTCAGCAAACAAAAGAAAAGGCCCAGCAATTGTTCTAAGTGTTCAACGAAGGATGAAGGAACATGGATTCATGACTTGGGATCTTGAAGTGTCATTTTTCAGTTTTCTCTGTTTTTTCCTCCATTTTCACTTTGATTATATCTTGTATCATGTATCAGCGTCGCAGCACCAGTACCTCACACTGTAAAATCATCGGTTTAACACAACACAACTTGAGAAACAAAATCAACGTTTCAGTTTTCCCTTGATCTAAAAGGCAAAGAATCAGAAATGACAGCCAGCTGTGGTCTAACGTCAGGAGAAGAGGACTTGAGCCCAGAATGTCATCACTGGTTCAGATCCTGGAAGTGGCAGGGAAATGTGGGTGGGGTGAATGAGTAACGGTGCTTTCTCCCTCCGACATCCACACCCAAATTGTCCTTGGGCGAAGCATTTAACCCCCTAGCTGCTACCTGGGTGCAGGTGTGCAGCTCACTGCTCTTGTGTGTCCAAGGGTGAACAGGTTGAATGCGGAGGATACATTCCTTGGTCACAATGTGTGAGTGACAAATAAATGTAATAAAACAATAGGTGCAATTCTTGCTTGAACACAATATGCAGTATTACACCATTAGAAATCAGAAGGTCTATTGTACTGTGTGTGTAATACAATGTAGCGAATCATCACATTTTTGGGGGAAACATTTAAAATCTTCCAATGTTTATAATAATCAGTTTACCACATTGGCAGAATGAGAGATACACTCTCACCATTGTGACAAAATCCTTTCAGTCCTGCACATACCATGTTGCTGTTTCTGCCTTGATCTTAGACTCGACCAAGTTTTCACCAAGTTTATTGTGTGCATCATGCAAATCCATACATTCTGTAGTGAAATTCTCCATCAGCATTAATAGTATGCAGTTCTACCAGACAAATAACAAAGATTTTTAAAGATTGGTACAGTGGAAAGTTCTTAAAAAGAGGTGGTGGTGGTGGGTGGGGTGCAGATGTATGGGGGAGGATGCTGATGGAAATGAGACAAAACCAAATACATTTTAAAGCCCTGCCAAAAAAGGGCTCTGTGGCCATAGATCATCCATCGATCAATCAAGAATTACTTTGGGAGTAGCTGGTTGTCTGAGTTGTGAAGCACGTATGCACTGGATGAAGTAAGTTTTGAACACATCACCCATTTAGTAAATATATTTCTAAGGCTGCTATTGACATTAAATTCTCAGGATGTCGGTAACTACCCATCTAATCCACACATGCAAAAAAATCTAACCATAGATGTCCAGACATTATGTTATGAGTAATATAATGGAATGACACAGGGAAAAAGTATTGAACACATTGTTTAGTCCCAACTAATGGCCTAGTGTCACACAAGAAACATCTCAAAATGGGTAAAACCAAAGACCTTCTTAACCTTATTGTAGCAAAACATACTGATAGCATTGGATATAGAATCATTTCTAAACTACTGAAGGTTGCAGTGAGCACTGTTGTGGCTATAAACCCGGAAGTGAAATGAACATAATTTCACCATAAATCGGCCATGACCAGGTGCTCCCAGCAAGATTTCAGACAGAGGAGTGAAAGGAATTATCAGAACAGTTGTCCAAGAGCCAAGGACCATTTGTGAAGAGTTTCAGAAAGACCTGGAATTAGCAGGTACAATTGTTAAAAAAAAATAATAATAAGTAATGCGCTCAGTCACCATGGCCTCTGTATGTACGAACATCTTTTATAGTTTGATTTTTTTGCATGTGTGGATTGGACGGCTTGTGACAGACAACTGGTGAGAATCTCATGTCAATTACCCCTTTAGAAATATATTTAATATATATTTAATTATTTATTTTACTCACTGTGTCTCCAGCCTAAGGCAGAGGACCCAGAATTCTCTGCAGTGGCTATTCCCATCAAACAGGAGCTTGACTAGTTGAATCAATTAGTCTCAGTCTTCAGTTTGGTTGGAATAAAACGTTTGCGAATAAGGTAGATGACCCCACTCTAAGGATGACTGCTCTGAAAAAAGCTGCAGCAGAGGCAATAAGATAAACTGGAACGTTCTCCTTACATAAGAACCCTTTCATAGGATTGCCGTTATGCCTTTCCTACTCTCATGAGTTGAGCTGATCTCAAAACAGTGCTTTCCCTCTGACCCATATGGACTGTGGAGCCCATTAAGGCCCTCTCGGATCATTAACGTGCTGTAAATCCGCCCGGCAACAGGTGGTGACGATTAAGATCTACACACAAAGTCCGGCTTTAAAGCGCTGCTAAAACGTCTTACCCCAGCCCTGCCCGCTCCACTGTGCAGCCCATTCGTCACTGTAATTGTCACTTGCCTGAGGTGTCTGTGCAAATATTTAGTCAAGAACACAGACTTTATGGCTTAAAACCACACGACCTCCATTGACCTTGGAAAGTTTGCTCTGCAAAGTCAGGTAAACAGAGCCTCCGTGTCCAGTCTCGGTCAGGTCATATATCTGGGGCTTTCTTTCACCTTAAATGAGCAAATTGTTGAATCTAATATAATCTAACCCTTTTTTATAGCATGTGTAATAATTACACGTACAATTCATTTTACCCGACAAGTGATCAAAGTTCTAAGTGAAATAAATCAGCTTCTGTATCTTGGGCTCTTACTGCATGTAATCTTGGATTTGGGTTTCTTTTGAAATCCTACAATCCAGTCTTGACAGGCTGAGGAGATTTGTATCACATGTGTCGAAGGTGCAGGCTGTTGTCTAAGAGCTTCGATTTTCCTGGAATCATTTTATCAGGATTTCCAGAGGAATATATGTTGTGTTAGAACATGTCACCAGTGCGGCTCAACCTGGGACAAAATTAGTATCTTGGCTACAGAGGTAAGACTTTTTGTGCTGATAAACTCCTAAAAATAAAGATGTGAAAATGGCTCTTTGGAGAAATGCCAAAGAAGAGCCATATTTAGTTCCCTAATGCATTACTTTCCAAACACCAGGCCGCAGACTGGTACCAAGCTATGGTTTTGTGCCAGGCTGTTCTTAACAATAACAACAACAACAACAACAATAATAATAATAATAATAATAATAATAATAATAACCATGATGATGATAATAATAACAACAACAACAACAACAACAACAACAACAACAATAATAATAATAACAATAATAATAATAATAATAATAAAGGTGATGATATTATTATTATTATTATTATTATTAT
>JBBIGC010000039.1:1801524-1831248 GCA_037576955.1 Lepidarchus adonis
ATTATAATGATGATAAATCTCACAGTTTACAGAACACTACCTTGCATTTGGAGAGGTCAGTGAGGTGCTTACCACTGTGGAAGCAGTCGCGCTGGGACGAATGCAGATAGCTCGCACCCTACTTGAACATCGAGGTAAATTCCTTATAAGTCCTTATCACATTACAATGTGTACTTGCAATTTAAGTATTGCTTTTCAAACTGTACAGTACAAATAGTACTTTTCAAACACTGTGATAAGACCTTTCTCAAAGTTGATATAAAAATTCAGGAGAGTAATTTGCCATTAAGCATCTTCCTAAACACTGTCATTATTTTTTAATTATTAAAGAAATAATGTTTAACAGCAAATGGACATCAATGTTTTCTAGGGAATGCTGAGGAGTACTGCATTGTATGCTCTATGTTAGATGCTGATGCTGACCGCAGTATCATTGAAATGGTAAAATAAAAAAAAAAACAGCTACCCAGAAGTCTTACCATTTTTTGATCATGTTTAAAATGTTATATAATAGTATGTACAAAAAAATAAGAGCTATTTATTTTTCCCCTCCAGGTGCAGTGTGATTCTTGTCACAGATGGGCACATTTTGAATGTGCAAAATTTAAGGAGAGCCAAGTAGATTACAAGTGTAAAAAATGTGAGGCAAACATGTAACAACTTAAATACATACAGCTGGATTTTCCCCTCCATTTCTCCTTGGCCATCAGACTGTCCTACCTGTATAAATACACATCAGAATATCCTACTTTTAGATATGTATGATGGAGGCATAAAACAAGTATGGTAGTATATTCTGATAAGGTAGCACGGATTGATAGACATGACTATAAATTTGCGAAGTCGGAGGGGGGAGCAGCTGCATTCTTTTATCATATTCTTTATTCTTATTTTTTTAATCTATTTTTTATACTTTAGAATAAAATCTCTAAAGACATTTCATGCCTCATCAATTGACTTCAAAGAACCTTTGGATTTGCGAAATCTATCACATTGAGAAAGGTTGTCTTTTGGTATTGGCCCCAATATAAGGCACCTGTACACAATGAGAAAAAACAAAATGAGGTGTGTCTATCAGCTCAATACAATTGCCTTCCTATCTCAAAAATTTCTGAAGTGAAACAAACACCATATGTATGACATCCACTAAGTCTCTCATAATATCCCTAACTTCATGTGAGTAGTGTATATCAGCACGTTAATGACTTGGCATACACTTCACTTCATCTGCCTATGAAAGCGTTGTTCTACTTAAGAGGGCATATTTTGTGTTTAATGGAATCATTTCGTCCTCTCTGCAGAGCAACTGGAACAAGATTACAGACAGTTTTAATGATATGAGCTTAAAGGAGATGCTTCTTTGAGGAATCTATGCTTATGGTTTTGAAAAACCATCAGCTATTCAGCAGAGGGCAATCATTCCTTGCATTAAAGGTAAGGTCTGTCAGAAAAGCACACTTTTGTTTGATTCCTCTTTCACTGGAGCAGTGCTGGTTTTCATAAATGTTCTTTTAAATTTGTTACATATTGCATTTGAGTGCCAACAGCTTTCACAACAAATGACGACTGTGTTCCACATGACAGGTAGGAGATGTTTGAGTTTGTTGGCCAAATAACCTTATAACTCTTCCAAAAAGTACTGCTGGCTTCATTTACTGCTCTCAGCTCATATTTTTAGGGAACTATCATCCAATCTCTTGCAGTAGACTCTCCTATAGCCACTGATGTCAGCAGTTCCAACTTTAGGACCAGTAATTTAGTGTTTTGGTACAGTCTCTGCTGTTTGTTTTTTTACAGAACCTCTCAAGAGAACATGGTTGTTGTGGAGGATCAGGCTTGTACAAGTTTGTCTATTAAAATAAGATTTTCCTCCATCTCTTGTCTTGTATCTCCTTTTGTAAGGTTATGATGTTATTGCTCAAGCACAGTCAGGCACTGGAAAGACAGTAGTTTGCAGCAGGTCTGAAAGAAACCCAACAGGTGCTCTCTCTCTGAGACCCTGCAGTAAGATTCTGATGCACAGCATTTGATCGTATTTGTACTTCTGCCCCAGAAATGGTATTATAAATGTCTTTTGAAAGAATATTCACATGTAAACATGTGCCATTATTTTGATCATTTTTCACATGATATGCTTGAAGTGACACAGTTGTTTTCAATCAGATTCAGAAAGTTATCTTGGCACTGTGTTCGAAATGAGATGCAGAAACTCAGGCAGACGTTATGTGTAAGTACCACAGTAATGAGCATTAATATTTTACTTTCTTGGGGTAGTGTTTCCCAAAAATGTTCAGGTAAATTAGTATAGACAGACACTCTTTCCAGTCTTAGCATCAAAATGGTGGTGTGACTGTTTTAGAAAATCTAGAAACACTAGCCATGTAGGTGCATGAGCAGAAAACTTTAAGTTTACATTTTGCACAGCTCCTAAGTGGATCAAGATGTTTGTCTTGGATGAAGCAGTTTTAGTTCAGGGAACCATGAGGCCACTCAGAGGCTAGGTTCACTTTCTGTTCCTTTTCACAAAGCAAAATTTCCCAGTTTAGCTACATACAGTATCTTAAGCCTATTGTCAAGCGTGTACAATAGGAAAATGTTAAATCCTACTTTGTGAAATTTCCCCCTTGATCTTCAGGCATTAAGTGTGTTGCTATAACTGATGTTGCTCTGCTCAAACTGGGCAGCTTTATGTTGATGAAATAGCATTTAACAGTGAAATTGTCAATGAAATCGTTGAGTATATTTGAAGCTCAGTTGCCTTGGTCTGGACCAAAGCAGAAAATGACACAAAAATCATATGGGCAAAAACGTATTTATATTTATAAACATTTAATGTGATAATATCCACTGAACGTTACTTTTTTTTTTTAAGTCAAAGTTTTTCATGGTTTTTTAATGTCTTGTAATATTCTATGTGAGATCAGTAAGACACTAACACACGACTGTAGAGTTGTACAACACAGAACATAGTGAAATCCCTGTTACACAAAGTGGTTTAGTGCCAAAACCGAAAAACACAAAACATTTTAGTACATAATGTAATTGATGTGTGCAGTCAAATTGATATGTATGTAATGGTTTTGGATCTTCTACAGTTCTAATGCATGATCTTTTTCATGTACCAAAGCAACGTATGGACAAGATTGTTCCGTTTTCGATCCATACAGGGTTCATACTTCAAGAAAAACCATACCAGAGTTTGGAATCAAACTGAGCCAGATCTGCTCTGGGGATCTCAGTCTGCTTGTTTGGTCCAGACCAGGGTTTAATGGGCAGCATTCTGACTTGCTGTTGATGTTGTGGGTGTCGATGTTTCTTCAGAATGACGCTGGTTCACCAACTAATTTTAAAAAAATTTATTAAGAACAGATAGAAAGAGAGATAGAGTTTTACAAATTAAAGTGAGGTTGTAGCAGATATTTCTTCCTGTTAGGGATATCCAAAAGTGTAGTTAATAAAAAAGAAAGCAGAGTGGAGCTCAGTTCCAACACTGTAATAAGCCATCCTAAGACCATTTACCAATAGACCAGTGTTTGTTTAAATCAAACCTGCAAAGCGTGAAAACTACTTTATTCCTACTAATTAGCTGCACAAGATATGTGTTCACACTTTAAAGTGTATTATCTAGTGACGTTTATAACAATACCTTGGTACGAATTAAAGGTGTTAAAGCTGACAAAAGCCTGGTGGCATCTTTACATCTCTAATTGTACTGAATACTATTGTGTTAATGATCAGGCTTGAAAGCTTGCATCTGTTAAAGGCTATGTATCTTTATTGGGTCTCTCTTGCTCTAGGTCAGGGGTGTGGAACTCATCTTGTAGGCCAGTGTCCTGCACAGTTTGGTGATTTACCTGCTCAGACACACCTGCTTCAAATCACCTGTTAATTGCCAGGCTGAGTGAGTGGATTTTTGGAGGGAAACTACCAAACTCTGCTGGATACCGGCCTCCAGGAACCGAGTTTGACACCCCTGCTTAAGTTGTCCTTCTCTCAGCTATAATGCCCACTGAGGTTTTGGAAGTGACCCAAAAATTCATGCGAGAACCTGTTCACATCCTTGTGAAAAAGAGGAACTTTTTTTTCTACATCAATATAGAACATGAGGTGAGCAAAACATCCTTCTGTGCCAAAACACTGGGTCAAATTTTTAAATGTTCTTATGAATTGCTTCTATTATTTCAAAGAAAAAGCAAAACAGTGGAGTTGATGAATACATCAATTCTATGAAAGTTGAGAACAATTTATTTACATTTTAAATCAATCAAATATCATTTCATTTCAATCCAATTTGATAGGAGTGAAAGTTGGACACACGTTGTGACCTTTATGACTCTGACAATCACCCAGGCTGTGATCTTCCTCAACACTAGAAGGAAGATGGACTGGCTCACTGAGAAGATGCACACTTGAGACTCTGCCTTGGTAAGGTATCGGCATGGACTGGACACTCTGTAGCTGCGAAATGTTTCTTACCGTGTCCGTTCTAATGCAAAGCGGCTTTTTCTTCCAGCATGGAGACATGGACCAGAAAGAATGTGATGCGATTGTGAGAGAGTTCAGATCTGGATCCATAGATTACATGAGATTTGCTGGTGATGTTCCTGTGCATCATTTTAAAGTTTTTTGTCACTCTTGACAAACTCTTGGGTTTTAACTTATGGTCGCAGTTTTCTCTGTGATGGTAGCTTTTCTTTTACAAAAAGAATGGGACACCCCTTTTTGTGGGCATGTAAACATAGTTAATGTACGTTCTGTATCATTATATACATAGCACATTATAGGTTCCAAATAAAGAAGAATGCATACGTGCGATTTCTTTTCCAGACTTGGCAATAATCAAGAGTTAAAGGAGCTGATACTTGCTTCTGCTGATCATTTCTTTGTCCACAATCATAACCCTCTATAGGTTCTTTATAGCTCATTTAAGTGCTCATCTTGCTTGTGGTGATGGCGAGGAAAGTAAACAGCGGTCAGCAAATATTTTCAATATTTATTTATCCCAATAGATTATTCCCTCACCTGAGAACACGGCCAATAGTATATTTAGGGACAACAAGCTCTTACTGGAGGTTCCCCTTTTTGGATGACTATTTAGGTCTAAAATATAGATCACCTCAAGAAGCTTCTGTAAGTTCTCATCGAAACGATACAGAGCAAGTGGAAAATGCTTGAACCCAAAATGAATCATCATCAGACAGATGCACCACAATGCTAATCTGCAAATGACAAAGGATTACAAGTCATTGCAAGGAATGTGAAGAGAGGGAGTTAATTCATGGCCAAGAACCTGAATATTGAAAGAAGACGTAAAATGACGCTGCCCTCAAACACACTGCCAAAATGACTCCACTTGCTTCTTAAACTAGTGGAGAAAGTTCAATAATACCCGACTAAAATCTCACTAATTTAAGGACCAATTAAAAGTGGAAGCCAGTTAGAAGTACTTGAAGAATTAAAGATGGTTTGACAAGGAATGAGCCAAAATAGAATTACAATACAGCAAAAAAAAAATATATTTTTTAATTGCCTTTTAAATACTTTTTCTATAGCAATCATTTTAAAGCATCTCACAATGCTTATGAATGTAGGCTTTTTATTCATATTTATAAATTAAATTAAAAAATTCCCTCAATACTTCTCACTACTGACCATGTAATCAAACCATTTAGTATCATATAATGTAAAACAGTCCAGACACTAATGTGTGAAAAGTAATAAAGTTTAATTACAACAGTTTTCTTTAAGTACAAAAGAACCAAACAACTGACTGGTCCGGAGGTGTGTTCAGCTGCTCTGCGTGGCCTGCTGCATGATGACGGAGCACAGACCCAAGAGCTGCAAGTATTCGTCAGCGCCATCCGCCAAGCATTTATCAACCACCTTACAAAAAAAATGCAAAGAGCTCTTTTAGCTTTCCAATTATATCCTCACTTAAATCAAGCTCCTGGTGTTCAATAACCCTGCACAGGTTCAGGTACTACGGGGTCCCAACAGTTTTTGGTGCATCAGAAGCATTTGAGAAAAAGCCCAGTGCGAGATGTAACGACTGTTTTAATACTAAATGTTTATGCACACAAGGGCTCACCTTAAAGTATCTAGCGCCCAAAATAGAGTAAAACCACTTAAAAAAAAGTTAGTGGTTACATTCACCATATACCCAAAATATTCTATTTCTATATTTTATTACGACATCATCTAAAAACACTTGACTAAATAAAATTAGTTTTAAAAAAAAGAAACAAAACACAAAACTAACTTGCCATCTAGTTGTCAACATACAAATTTTCTGCATTCTCACACTGACATTTTCCTGAGTCAGCTTCTGGACTGCTAGTAATGAACATGGTAAATGAGAAATTGCCATATGGGTAAAGTTGTATCTGAACAGGTGAAATGCTTTAATGCCAGCAGACATGCTGGACTCTCACCCATGAGCTGAACATGTTTTTCACCTTCATTCACACTGCTGAATTAGCATTGTGTACATGGCCCTACATAATTATGCATGATGCATAATGTTATTTTTGGCATATATTTATTTAGCCTGTTTAAGGGAACAAAAAAGTGTTTACTGAGCCATTCATGAGCTGTAGCAGACGTTCAGTCAGTGCTGAGATCTATAAATCTTAAATCTATACAGTGCAGGAGCAGGATTAAGAAAGCACTAAACCTTTGTTTCTCAGTCCTGGACCAGCAGCATTCAAATTTTAGAGCTTCCCCTGCTCCAAGTAGCTCATGGAAAGGATGAACTTTGGTAGGATACCCTTACTTAATGAAGTGGGTGTGTTAAAGCAGGGAGAGCACAACATACAAGGCAGGGGTAATTACAGGCTTAGGACTGAGAAACACTGTTCTATGCACTACTTTGTATAACAGTGATGTGAATTTATGTTGTTTGTCACATTAAAATGTTTCAGATCATTAAACTAATTTTATTTTTAGTCAAAGACAACACTGGTAAACACAAAAGTTTGAATTTTATTATGAAGGGAGAAAAAAAATCCAAATCTACATGGTCATGTGTGACAAAGTGAAAGCCCCCTAAACCAAATAACTGCAATCAAGCATTTGCAATAACTTGCAAGGTGTCTTCTACAGCGTTGTGGAGGAATTTTGGCCACTCATCTTAGCAGAATTATTGTAGTACAGCCACACTGGAGGGTTCTCATCCATGAAGCACCTTTTTAAGGTCATGCCACAGCATCTCAATAGGATTCAGGTCAAGACTTTGACTAGGCCACTCCAAAGTCTTCATTTTGTTTTTCTTCAGCCAATCAGACATGGACGTGCTGGTGTGAACAGACGGCTGGACATTCTCCTTCAGGAGTTTTTGGTAGACAGCAGAATTTATGGTTCCATTTATCACAGCAAGTCTTCAAAGTCCTGAAGCAGCAAAACAGCCCCAGACCATCACACTACCACCACCATGTTTTACTGTTGGTATGATGTTCTTTTTCTGAAATGCAGTGTTAATTCTACGCCAGATGTAATTATGCATACACCTTCCAAAAAGTTTAACTTCTGTCTCCTCAATCCATAGTATTTTTGCAAGAGTCTTGGGGAACAAAACTGAGACAAGCCTTAATGTTGTTTTTGCTTGGCAGTGATTTTGTCTTGGCACTCTGCCATGCAGGCCGTTTTTGCCCAGTCTCTTTCTTATGGTGGCGCCTTGAACACTGACCTTAACTGAGGCAAGTGAGGCCTCACGTTCTTTGGATGTTGTTATGGAGTCTTTTAAGAACTCTTGGATGAGTCGTCGCTGCTCTCTTGGGGTAATTTTGCTGGGGGGGAATCACGGTAGGTATGGATTTTTTTTTCTCCCTTCATAATGAAATCATTCACTTAAAAAAGACATTGTGTTGTCTTTGACTAATATTTAAATTTGTTTGATGATCTGAATCATTTTAGTGTGACAAACATGGGAAAAACTTTCACACTACTGTACGAAATTCTACTATTCTATACCATGGTCACTGTAAGTGAAATGAAAATTACACCATTTCACAATTTAATTGCATATAACTGCAATAAGGTGGCCTCCTGCCCAGGGTGTACCCTGACTTGGCCCATAGTCAGCTGGGATCAGCTCCAGCTTCCCCACGATCCAAAATGGATAAAGTGGTTTGGAAGATAATTGAATATGATTGCCAACACAGAGGGGGGAAAAAGTTTCTCTGCAAAGCATGTGCAAGGATAGCCTACAAGAACATAACGATGAACAGTAAGCAGTAGTAGGACTGGTAACTAAAATGTTCATTAAAATATTTGGAGTTATACAAAATAAAAAAAGTTGAAGAATAAGCCAATATAGTGAAATTCTTTCAGTGTCTTTGCCATTAAAATATATATTTATTTTAAAAATGTATTTAAAAGAGGTTATGCAACAGTCATACAGATAATTATTAATTCTTTTGTTGCATAATGGTCATTGGCAAACAGTGTATAGGTGTATTATGGTCACAATCTGGCAGCAAGCGAGTAGTAAGAGTTATCAAAAAGGTTCCTAATGATTTTCAAACATGCTGCTATTTTTGTTTAAAATGTCCATCATTCATTATTTTTAGTACATTTTGCATGATCACCCCATTCCTACTGTATCACAAAGCAGATTTCACACATGAAATGCATAAATCAAGCACAATGGGCTTATTTCTTACCACTTACCGCTAACTTTTCTGTGATAACAGACTTCTGCTTGTCACTTAAGCTCTCCTCTATGATAATGTCATGGAGCTGGTTGATGATTTGTGTGCCAGCATAGCCTTCATCTATCATATTCTGCAGAGATGGGTACATAATACCACGCCATTACATTTTTCCCCCCAGACAGAGCTTAACTGTATGTTTTCAATGAAAAGTCAATAAATTAAGTGTAATTTAAGCCTGTATTTAAAAAAAAATGCTTTTTGTGATTACACAGGAATCCAATTAGCAAACAGTGTAAGTGTATAAATTAAAATTTAATACCATTAATTAATACTAATAATTCATAATAAATACTTACCTTTACAGCCACCTCTAATTTTTCAAAGGTGCCTTTGTAACAGATCTTAAGCAGATTTTCAAGTACTTGAGTTGGAATCACCTAAAACCAAAAAACAGTTAAAAACACTGAGTAACCAGAATGATTAAGCAGGTATAGCATTATATAAAGGCTCACCCCTCCAATTTCTATGACGATGCTCTCCGTGATCTCTTTGTCTGAACTGAGTCTGGCTGCACTCTGGAGAAGGGTTATAGCTTTTCGAAGATCACCCTCCGACACTTTCACAAGTGCTTCAATCCCCTGTAAGGACAATCAGACAGGCAAAATTTTTGAGACACTTCAAAATGATAAATGATTATAATAAATATGTTTTATAATGTTGATACGGAGTGTGTCAACATTCTTAAAGGAGAGGTCAGATCACTAAAACAAATTTTCAAAGATTGTGTGTGTGAGAGAGCAAGTAGTACAAGGCAGTAACAGCAAAAAACACAGTGCAGGTAAATGTGTTTAGAAAATGAGGTTATATACAGTAAATGGTCAATGGTGTCTTGAATCTCTAAGCCGATTTGGTAATTGGCCCTAAGGGTATTTAATTTAAGCTTTGAGTGTCCTGACGTGAGCAACCCAGCCAACCAAGATGTAGGATTCGAGAATTGAAGTCAAAAAAGGTTTCTAGAAGGTGAATCATGAAGTGATGCTCATTTTGACTTTGAGGGCAAACTACACAACGATTTATAAGTTAGAGCAGCCCTTGAAGCCCTGTGCATGGTGGCTTGAGAGAAGGAGAGGAGAACACAGCCTACAGCATGTGTTTCTACAGTAGGATCACAGGGCCATACATGGTTTGTGACCCTAGAATTATCAATATTTTTATTTATGAAACCTTCTGCATCATTTCACACAAATTACTAGTTTGCCTTGGTCACAAACAATATGTAAGACTAATCAAGTACTAAAAGTTAGCCCAATTTGCAAAAATAAGACCAATTTTACTGCTCTTAAATGACATTCATTATTCAAAATGGTGAATTACACCAGAAGCCAAAGAATTTGCTGTTCATCTGTGTTTACCTCTTTGCTGTATTTCAGACTCTCCTTTTCACAGATATCCAAGAGACGCTGCTGTTGAATATCACTGGCCAGAGGTTTGAAGCGGAACTTGGAGCACCGAGATGTCAAAGGCTCAATGATTCTAGAAAAAGAAAAGCAGACCTGTCCTTCAAACCCACAGTATACCAAAAACAGAAACCGCCTACAAACAAGACACTGACTGCAGTGTTATTTGATCAGACCTGCTGACATAGTTGCAGATGAGACAAAAACGTGTTGTGCGTGACTCTTTCTCCATGGTGCGTCTGAGAGCAGCCTGGGCAGCATTGGTCATGGAGTCTGCCTCGTCCAAAATGATGATTTTAAAGGGAGGGCAAGCCTTCCCACTGAAGAAAAAGTAAACAGTAAAACATTACACCAAAACACACATGCAAATGGAATTTGTGAAGGAGACCAAGCAAATGAACAAATTCTCACATCTAACCAAAACTTACTCAGGGCGTGTTCCAGCCACGGTCAGCTGAGCAAAATTCTTCACCTTCTCCCGGACCACCTGAATCCCTCGCTCATCTGAAGCATTCAGCTCCAGGACTCTCTGTCGGTACAGATCAGGGCTGCGGGGAAAGTAGGTAGTGTAATTAATGTTGCAATTATTAAAAATGATTTTTTTTTTTTACATGTGTATTTTGCTTTCTATGTCCTGTTTGAACAGAACTATTTCTACATACAATGATTAAGACCAAGTGCCTATAGCTGTGCTTAAGCAATTCAGTGGAACTGCAGAGGTACAGGATTAGCTGAAATAAATGGAATGTACGGTTCTTACCCATAAAGCTCTCTTGCTGCTGCAAGAATGGTGGAGGTTTTTCCTGTTCCAGGTGGTCCATAAAACAGTAGATTGGGGAGCTATATGGAAACAAAGTAAGAGTGTGTGCAAGCAGATTAATAAGATACAAGTTAATAATGTGATTGCTCTCTAATAAGAAGACCTGTAATATGGGCCCATTCCATAACAGTAATAATTCTTTAATTTGTATTTATTTTTTTACAACTTTACAATGAGTTTAACAGAACCACTTACACCAAGTTTACTCAAAATTAATAGGAATTAATACATGATAACATCATGCAATGCAACTTCAGGCAAGGATTCTTTATTACCCCTATGACGTCCAATCTACAACGAATGGAAAACACACGCAATTTGGAATCTGATTATGCTTTAGGGCAATCTAGCAAAAGAAATACTGATAGAATGTGAATTTACAGGCTCAGGCTTCATACAGAAGTGTATGTGCTTTCAGCTTTGCATATGCTATTACACAAGTGGCATAAAACACAAGGGTCAGAACAAGAATGGACACCTTAGTCAGATCCCCAAAAGCAAAGGTAAAGAGAGAAAAAACATTTATACAGAGTAATGCATTTTTTGGTATCTGATTTGTTTTCCACAGTAGTTAATATCCCCTTAATGTAGTTAGCTGGTGACACAGCTAGAAATGACGGTCACCTTCGATATGGCCAATGAAGCAATGGAGAATACTGAGGGAACTGTGTTCTTCAGTTGTGTAGTAGTGATTAATCAGTTGTCTACTCAGCTTACTTGGAACTTCAATGGAGTAGGTAGATGAGCAGCAACAGGACGCCAGGTTCTAGATTTGACTAATGAAAAACTTAATGTAGGGTTGAGTAGAGCCAGTAGAGAGTGGAAAAAAGTTACTTCAGAGGAGGTTACTTTCCAATAGGACTATATTTGTAATACCTAATAATGTGCTAAATTAGTTACATTATACCTAATTAATTAGCCTTAATTAATTAGATTCAGTGCACCCTGTGTGAAATGTAACTTTTTTACATTTTAAAATGCTTCTACAGGGACGCTACAGTTCCACCTCTCCAAACCTTAAATCAGTTTGGAAAGTTTTAAAGTGAACATTATGTTGCATACTGTGCATTGAGAAAATGTTTAAAGGCTTAGAACACAATTTCTGTCCACTCTCAGGTGATCCCAACAAACATGCTTACTTGGGTGTTCTTTTTTTAATATGTTCAAATCTGCAATGCAAAGAAACAAATGTAGACCAAGTACAGCAAAGGAAGAGAAGTCTGAGGACCTTACAAGAACATTTTGGAAATCAAGACAGAGGTTTGAAAACACTCACGTCAGCTCCCTCTAGTGATTTCTTCAGTACTGCAACTACTTCCTCTTGAAAAGCAACTTCATCCACACACTTAGGTCTGCTGTTTTACACAAAGAACATGTGTGGCCATGAATGTAAAAAACGCATATACGAACTATTTTACCATTATGAAGACTACACTTAAAAACCAACACAAATCACGGGTTTTTTGAATAGTAAATAATATATATTTCTGCTTTAGGCATTATGATCCTAAATCCTATTATCAACACTGTTCAAACTATGTATTCAAGATGTGGCCTGCCTGTTAATTGCCAGGTTCAGGGAGCATGGTTGAGGAAGGGAACTACCAAACTGTGCAGGACCGACTTTGGACACCACTGATTTAGACAGTCACAGCATGGAATTACTGTCAAAAATCATTTCAGATGTTTACTGATGCAATTATATAATTATTTTATCACTATATATTTCTTATTTTTATGTAAATTATTAGTCTCAATACGTTAAATTGTTTTTATTAACCACTATTTTTCCATTATAAATATTACATCCAAAACCATATATGAACACAGGTCCTAAACTATACTTGTGTTTTAGGTATTGCGCCCCCAAATTCCTATGTTTACAACTTATATATTTTACTTGACACTTGAAAAAACTGCTGATCTGGCACACACTCAATGCCAGTCAATTGCACATTATATTTATTACACTGCACAGATCTGTGCTGCTACTGTGTCATATGGTCATATGTGTTTGTGCCATTTTCTTAGCTGGAGCCTCATCGTCTCGTCTCTCTGTATACTGTACTGTATGTAGCAGAGATGACAACGTTTACTTTGCATTTGCCTTTTGACTTCATATGCACAAAATACATCACTGTTATACAGGATGCCATTAAAATAAGAAAACACAGTGCAACCTTAAGACAGCCACCAACACTGAAAAACTGCCATGTATATAAAAGGATCTTCACAAACGCAAAACTATCAAATGTAAACTTCTACCCGCTGTACACATACATGTGTCGTTCACTTACTATTTCTCCACCCATGGTACTGGTCTCTGTCTCTTCTCTCCACTACTTCCAGCCACGGCCTTGTCCCTCTGTGGCTTAATACTCTGTGAAGGTCCTTTCAAAAAAGCCTGCATGTTTCCTTACCCTCCAAACTAGCAACGTAAAAAACAACATGCAAGCGATAAAGCTGTTAGTCAAACTGTTTTCCAAAAAACACATGTAAATGCTGCCGAGATCAGCTGGAACGAACTGCATAAACATTTAGCACAATTGTAAAAACACACATCTTACTCATTATTTCCAGCAACAATGTCAGCAGCACATGTACGGCAGTAAACTAAAGTTCAACTTGCGTTTTCCAAATTCAGAATTGCCTTCATTTGAACTCATACTCACCTACAACAGGAAGTTTAAGAACAACTTTCACTCCAAAACAAGACGAACCACCGCCAGTTTCCCGCCTCCTGCCTGGCGCGCACAGATGACGACAGCACCAAACGTCATTTCGGCGCCGACAAGGTTCTGATGTGATAACTAAATTATTTATTTAGTTTATTTTTATTTATTTATTTCTTTTTCTTTCCTTGTTTCTTTCTTTCTTTCCTTCTTTCTTTTTTTATTTCTAAATTCTAATTCAGTTTGGCAAATAACACAGAGGCAATTCCCATGTCTTCTGGAATAATGTAGACAGCGTTTTAGAAAAAGAACCGCATACCAACCCAACTGTTCAAAATGATGGTAGAAATATTATGGTTTGAGATTGCACCACATCAAACAATCCCTAAAGATAACACAAGTCAACAGGCTCACCGCTGATGAGATATTGTATGTTTTCCAATCTGATTTCAAACCTGTGTTGAGTTTTCCTAGCATGTACAGTGTTTTTTATGACATTAATGATTTATTGTATGATAGCTTCCCTGGAATGCATTCAAGTGGCTCTGTGAGAACTTTCTGGGCAATAAGTCTCCTGCACACAAATAAAGGAGTTCAGAAGCTGCTTGATTGAGAGCAAAAACTGGGATGTGACATGTAATTGAAAATCCATTTCTTGCTCCCATATAGAGTTCCTTTAAAAAATCTAGGTACTTATATCAAAGTACAATCTTCCAAGTGTTAAGTAAGTCGAAAACCAACTTAAATAAAAGCGTCTGCGAGTGTAACTAGGGCAATTCTTCTGTCAGTCCACCAGAGGGAGACACTCACCCAACTGAGGCTCTGTTTCACTCTTTTCTGAGGATTTTATTATATCATTTTCACTTTTACACTGTAAAAAATTGGTTGGGACAGCGACATAATTTTCGTTATTCAAGTATGATGTAAATCGATTACCCCCTGTACAGTGAGTCATGGGCAAGGAGAACGTCAATGGGTGCTGTATGGCAATAACCCAGACACAGCGTTAGCAGTCTGACAGAATTTTGTGTATCTATGCCATTGTGTGCCTATATATTTTGAAAATATATACATTTAAAATGTACTCAGTGCTTATACATTGCTTTCATGTACTGTATAAACTAACATTACTCATTATACAAGAAATTGATCAGTCTTTGATGATTACTGTTTTTTGCCTTGTGTGAGGCCATCTGTCCAAATGTTGTAGAGCTGGACCTTTCAACAAGATAATGACCTTCATCTCGCTAGTTAATCCACAAAGGAATGTCTCTGAAAGAAGAAAAGAGGGTTTTGTGAACTCCATTGAAATGTTTTGGGGATATGAAAATAACAGTACATGCAGAAATCTCTCAGATTGGTTGAACTGAACTGAAGGAACTTTTAATAGGAGAGTGATGAAAAAAACTCAGAAAGCTGATGTCAGAGAATTATGGACAATTATTTAAAACATCAACAAGAACAGTTAGGGAGTTGTCCCTCTTATTGAAAGTTCACGGGTTCAAATCTCGAACCAGTGAAGTTACCACTGAGGTGCTCTTGAACATGGTCAGCTGCCCACTGCTCCTACATGGACAGATCAGAAGCTTCTTTGTGGAGCACTGTGTGCTTTGCTGTAATCACTCGCTTCAAGATGTTATTTCTAATAAAGGTGGTAGTACTAGTTGCTGAGCTATTTTTCCCTTGTGGTGTTTTTCTAGTAGTGGACAAAATTTAACTGTAGATTATGAGAATAATTTTTTTCATATGACTGTTTGATATACTGAACATGGAATGTTTTATGTGCACATTGAAATAAGTATATTGTGACTTTTTTTGAAAAGTTACGGTGAATAATATCTGTATAATTATGCACATTAGTAAATAATAGCACATTTTTTAGTAAGACATGTCTGAAATTTCATATGGATCCAGGTATTCATGTTATATCAACGTATTTGTACAAAGAAATCGACAAAAGTATATGGTTACAATGAGGTAGTGGGGAGTAGCACATTTATAGGGGATATGTTTTCACTTTTTACTTAAAAAAGGGACCTATGGGGAAAGAAGGCTTTCTCTATTTCGCATTTTCATTAAAAAGGAAAAGTTCAGTGCTAACAACTGTACCAACTCCCCCGCTCTATGATTCGGCAATCACCTGCGATAGTCTCTTCCCTCTCGACTCGGCTATCGATTGGTTGTGCCTACGACCTCTTCGGGGTAGCGATCTCTTTGGACTTATTAGCTGGAGAGCGGCGAAACCGAATGAAGTGTACTGTTTTCGAGAGGAAACCTTAGGACTTTGGTACTTTTTGGTACGAGCGATGCCCAGCAAGCAAAAAAGGCCTTTTCCTCATTCGTCCATCCAGTCTAGCGGAGTAAGAGTCGGACAGCACTGCCTCTGTGCTCCCTCCCACTGCGCATGCTCCACCGCTGCAGCCGAGCCACAACAACCCCCCGAAATAAACCAACCTGTTCGTTTTTAACCGGCACAGAAGCTCATATTGCCAACTCGAATCCTGTCCTCTGCATTTCAACCGCTTTTCTCGCGACTGCTTGTGCTGTCAGAGAGGAAACAGGACGGTTCGTATCTAACACGCCGTGGCTAAGTTCATGGTTAGCCTCCCTCCCGAAGGTCCGGCTAAAATGGACGAATGTGCGCCGAGCTGAAGCCTCTTTTGTCATAAAGTGCTGTGAAATAGGACTCCCATATTCTGACCATCTCTGTGGTGCCATAATTCCCGCTGAAACTACATTATTTATAGCCGAATCGCCGCTTAGCTTAGCATAGTCAGCGGAACCGTTTATCATTGTTGTTGTTATTACCTTAGCCAAGCTAGCATCACCCCCCCGTTCTGGCAACAGCAGCCGGCTGTGGAGCTGGAGCTGTTGCCTGTTTTCGCTGCAACTGGATTTTAGAGCCTAATACTACGGGCTGGGGAGGGTGTCATAATTTTTAAGCTTCCGTGGCAATAAGAAGACTTTCGTTCTGTGTGATTTGGTGTGTTCTACCCAACCCCGTCTCGCGCGCGCTTAAGCTAACGTTCCCACTAGCCCTTCTTCTTCTCCAGCGATGCGATGGTCGCATTAGGTCGCTACTTTTCCGTCTCACACCGCTCGCCCAGGCTCGTTCCAGGCCCCGGGCCTGTGTATGGCCCCGCTTCTGTATTTTTGGTGTGACACACGGCTCCACAGCGAGGGCTTTATCAAGGCGGACGAGGGCCGGTGGCGGCGGCTCTACCGAAGTCATGCAAGCGGCCCAGTTCCAGTACGATTTCTTCAGCGAAGAGAACGCACCCAAATGGAGGGGGCTGCTGGTACCGTCGCTGAACAAGGTGAGATTATGGACCCAAAGCATGATGCTAGACAAGTGGCTGATATAAACAAGACGCGCAGGAAATGTTAGTTCCCCTTTTTACTGAACATCTACTGCTGCTTTTACAGAGATGTCAACACAGACTTCTTGACCAAAAACACTGCTAATCACACCGTGCTCATTATTCCCCACTGATATAATTGACTGTAAGGAGTCGGGGAGGTGGAACAGAGGTTCTTCAAGCTCCAGGTGGCTTGCAGGATCTTCCTGTTGTGGCATCTGTGATCAGGAAGCATGTGACATAAGCCTGGACTCTACTCCTGATGCAGTTTCCCAGCCATGGTTCTGTATGGAAATTAGACTATGTCCGATTGCGAGAGGTTTATGCTGAGTGTCTTTGCTGAAATGATGTGTCACTGAGATGAGATTATATGGGCATTAGGGGTGTGACAACAACAATACATTGAAATATTTTGATAACACAATGCAGAAATGTTGCCTGATGCAGAATAAGTTCTTTGTAGCACCTACGTTTTTTATAGTGTTCAGCAAGTGTCAATCTATAGTGAAGTTCAGCATTTTTATGTATTACATAGTCCATTTCTCCTGCACCCAAGTTGTAGTTTTAATGGTAAAACCTGTCAGAAATATACTGACAATATTAAATCATGAACCAATTAGAACCATAGACCGATTGTATTGTTATGTTTCTGGGATTTGAAGGATAAGAGAAAAACTAGAGAGAAAACAGCTATTTTGTACATCGAATAAATAAATAAGATCTTTGTTTTCAGCCTTACTTTATTGGCTATATCATGTTTATCGAACCATCAGCCCTATATTGTCTATTGAACATGAATGGTGAATTGACTGTGTTGATACAACCCTAATAGGCATCAGTGTTGGTGATCAGCACCCAATAAACATCCCGAACGATGGATCCTGCGTTGTTCTGTAGTGCTAGTGTTTTTCCTCTTTAGCTGAGCTGTAATGGCAGCGGGAGCTGCACTGTTGGACGCTGGGGTGTTATCTTCTTGTGTGACTGCAGCTTCTGGTCTTCTGAGGAGGTGGACATGGTCACACTCACAGAATGTTTCTTGGCCATACTCTGGCTCTTTTTGCTTCATCTTCTGTCACTGTGAATCCATAGCAACGGCAGGGCCTGGCGATTCACAACGGCTTGCTTCAGGCTGAACAGCAACATAAACTGGTTCCTTTTATTCAGTTCCTATGTGTTCACTCACAGCTGGGATGGCCTTTTGGGAAAGGGCAGTAGTCTGAGTATAAATGGCATGCCGTGATGTAAAACCCTGCACCCCCTCACTCCTGCTAAGCAGAGCCCATATGGACGGAACCACTTACCCGAACTCAACTCGGAGGACCACCTTCACACGGAACTGCAGATGTCTCTTCATATTGGAGTCCTCGCTTCTCTTAGTTCTTAGTCTAATTTGTTCTTTTATCATTTTTTCCCTCTGTTCTCAGACTCTGGTGTCGACCAGAGGTGGATGGGTTCTCCTTCGGAGTTGTGGTTCCTTTCAAGGTTTTTTCCTATAATTAGGAAGTTTTTTCTTGCGTCTGTTACCTTTTGCTTTGGCTCTACCGCGGATAAATTTAGTAAATTCTGTAAAGCTGCTTTGTGACATCAGTTGTAAAAAGCACTATATAAAAAAAATCACTTCACTACCCAATGCTCTCATGAAAGTTTTGCATAGTACCGACAACATGCTCAGAAATGCATATTGTGTGTCATCATGGCAAAATAAATATTTACCCCCATCTCTAGTGACCCTATCTCACGCAAACGACAACTTAGTCGTTTGGTTTGGGAAGTCCAGGTAAAATGGTGTTCGGAAGCAAAATGAGATTTAATAAAATGCCTATTTATATCGCTGCTTATTCGTGCTTTTTAAACATTTTGATGTATTTTAATACTGAATACAGTGAGAATACTGAATTCTGTCCTCTCTTTGGTCACTTGTTAAATTTTCATGCCAAACCATCACTAGTCAGTGCATCTTTAACTTCAGATCTGCAGCTTAAAATCATGAATGTCCAGTCTCTGCGTTTGTGTACTGTAGGTATTTGCTGTTTGTGCTCTTGCACATGTGCTGGTTTTGCGAACTTCAAACTGAATGGCTTGTATTTACATATCGCTCTTCTTTGAACCAGAATCAGTTTATTTGGCCAAGTATGTTCATATGCTTGTGCAGTACAAAGTACAGTATACAATATGTATCACAATATACTATGTATTTTACATAGTGTAGGTAATTTCATACATATGTTTATATATAGTATACAATATAGAGAACATCTATAGTATATAGTAAATATACATACAATATACATACATCTATAGAATACATAAATGTATATAATATGCAACATATTTATAATATATGTACATGTAATACGTTATACAGTAAGCAGTAATCTGTATTCAGGCACTACAGTTGATAAAGTATATACAGCGTGTTACTAATATTTATTAATATTTTGTCTTTCTGGCAGTAATACATCTTCCAGGGAGCGAAGCATGGTCACAATCTTTAGTCTCTCTACACCGCCCATAGTGGTGATTTACTTTGCGCTTCCCTTGAAGTTGGTGTACATTTCAGGCGTGACAAACAACCAAATAGTAACACCATAAATTACACATTAATCCTGGGCTTGAATGACGGTCAAACAAGTTTGGACTACTGTAAACAATGGAGCTCTGGTATGACCATTGAAATACGGATTGGCCATTTTACGGCCAGGGGCGATGGTGTGCAAATTATCATATTTGTCTCACATGTAATATTTTCTTATTCCATTATTCTAATAGTCATATTATTAAAATGCTTACTAGTTTATGCAAGGCGTGAACATCTTTTATTACTGTTCTGTAATTGTTCTGATATATTGTAGCCATTCCCCTCTTTGAGCCCTGTTCTAAACTGGTATGTTCCACCCCAGCACAATGTAAGTAATGTCACAATTATAATAACCTAATGTAATATGGTGTTATTTGTCTATCATATGTAGTTCATACTGCAGTTCAGATACACAGAGTGCCTCCATTGAGATGCCAGTGTTAAATAGTATGGATGTCTTCTGGCCTCAATGGAGAATGGGGGTCAAATGTGTAGTATTTCGTGGAGCTGAAATAATTGTGTCAACGTTGAATTGTTTGCTTAAAAACAAATATTTTTTAGATTTAAATGGTTTGTTGATTGCAGCACAACACAGGAAGCACCGGTGTGATATTCAGTTTGTTTAACCAAGAATAAATCTCTTTTTGCATAAATGAAGCATTTAAAAAGGTCAGTGCTGTGGTAGGGTAAACGGAGAAGACATTTTAGAAGGCATTAATTGATTTTATATGATTATATATAATTTTAAATGTATTATATAAATAAGCAGCACTGATACTCTGTCTGCAGAATGACACCGCTCTAGCCCAACGCAACTCCAGAGTGCAACCGAGAGGCTTAGAACTCGAACGTTAAAACTGCAGGCGTGTTGGCTGTCGCTTCGTCCTGTCTGCCTGTCTGTCTGTCCTCTCTGCCCTGTTGTTTCTGCTGCCTCAGAGGCTGTTTGTGGTTACGCCACTGGCTACAAGAGACCATAATACTAGCATGTGGTGAAGGCTGGGCTCTCTATCAGGCAAGATGCTGCAAAACAAGGCTTTACTTGGAAGGCATAGCCTTTTTCACAGATATGAGTGGAGTATGCCGTGGTAACAGCTGAAGGCAGGGTGTGATTCTGAGAAAGCTCAAGATCACGCTTTCAGTTGCAAAGTGCTATTAAAGAACCCCCGCCTTTATAAAAAAAACTTGTAAGTTTAGTCAAACCATTTTGTGAGTTCATTCAACTGGGTTCCATGTTTGTTAACTTATTTTTTGAAGTTCAGTGAACTCAGCATTTTTCCACAGTGTTTGTGCTGAAGGGGCTGGGAGATTTTCGAGCACTAGTTTTGAGTAACACTAACTTTTGTCTACTGGCCTTTGAATTCTCTGCACTTCTCTATAGCATCTCTTGGAGCTGCACATTGTACTGGTTGTGAATCACTGTAACAGTATTCTGTATGGAATCTATTGCTCTAGGTAGCCACAATGTCAGGTAATCCAAGTGTTTTTTTCTGTGGTTGTTTGGATTAATTATGTTGTGCATTCCAACAAATGTCATTTTTGATGCATTATTGCCCAATACCAAATGCAAGCTAGGTCTCTTCCTTATTACACAAAACTGCAATCTACAGTCCTGGCCAAAAGATTTGAGAATGATCTATTGGTTTTCACAAAGTTTTCTGCTTCAGTTTTTAGTATGGCAATTTGCATATACTCCAGAATGTTATGAAGAGCGATCAGATAAATTGCAAAGTCTTTATTTGCCATGAAAATGAATGTAATCCCTGCTGAGATCATTTCAGTAACCTTCTTGTTAACACTGGAAATCATTCTGTCATGCTAATTGAGTTAGAATAGCAGACTTGGTTCTTTAAAGGAGGGTGATGTTGAAATAATTGTTCTTCCTCTGTTAACCATGGTTCCCTGCAAGGAAACATGTGCAGTCATCATTGCATTGCATAAAAAGGGCTTCACAGGCTGGATATTGCTGCTACTAAGATTGCACCTAAACAACTATTTATCGGATCAGCAAGAACTCCAAGGACCAAGGTTCAATCGTTGTGAATAAGGCTTCAGGGCAACCAGGAAAGTCCAGCAAGCGTCAGGAGAAGATGATTCAGCTGCAGGAGCTTTCTCAGGCAGCAGGCAGGTGTGCGAACACAGTGAGGCGAAGACTTTTGGAGGATGGCCTGGTGTCAAGAAGGGCAGCAAAGAAGCCACTTCTCTCCAAGAAAAACAAGAGGACTGGGGTAAAGTCATTTTCTCTGATTGTTTGGGGCATCTGGAAAAATGATTGTCTGGAGAAGAAAATGTGAGCACTACAATCAGTCCTGTCTCATGCCAACAGTGAAGCATCCTGAGACCATTCATGTGTGGAGCTGCTTGTGAAGTGAGGGGGTTCATTCTTTTGCCATGAATAAAGAATGGTACCAAAACATCCTCCGACAGCAACTTCTTCCAACCATCAAAGAACAGTTTGGAGAAGAACGGGGCCTTTTCCAGCACAATGGAGCAATATGCCATAAGGCCAAAGTTATAACTAAGTGGCTCTGGGAACAAAACCGGAAACCAGACCTTCATCCAGTTGAGAACTTGTGGTCAATCCTTAAGAGGCAGATGGAGAAACAAAAACCCCTAAATTCTGACAGTCTCCAAGCATTGATTATGAAAGAATGAGCTGCCATCAGTCAGGATTTGGCCCAGAAGTTGACTGACAGTTTGCCAGGATGAATTGCAGAGGTCTTGAAAAGTAAAGGACAACACTGCAAATATTGAATCTTTGCATAAACTTGATGTAATTGTCAGTAAAAGAAAACCAGTGTTCTCAAGACTTTTGGCCATGACTTTACTTCTAATGCTGGAAGGATATAGGTTACCATATGCTACATATAGGGTACACGAAACATCACCATATCTTTTGAACTTCCACTTTTTAGGAGCTCGACAGCTGCAAACACTGAATTTCTCTTATGTCTTTTTAATTATGATATAACAACACAAGTTACTTTCTGTTGGCCCCCTGGCCACACAAGGTATTGGCATCGATAGAGATCAAGCAAGTTCAGTTCCAAATATAAGGTCTATTCTGCTATAATTCTGGGAGCCCACTGTTCTGTTTTATCATAAAGAGAGTGTGATCAGACCTGGCTGATCTGTTGCATTACAGTGTGTAAAATGTTGAGAGAATTTAAAGAATTAGGTTTTGATTGTGTTTAAAAAAAATTTCATTGTGCATCAGGAATTACTGAAAATGTTATGGTCACCAGTTGAGCTCTTATAACTAAAATATCTGGGGTGTTTTTGCAAAATTAACATTCCTCATCATTTCATTGTAGATAGTGAAGCTTAACTGCTAAATGCTGTAAAGGTGGGTTGTAAAAGTGTTGGTTTTTCTGAAGTTTGAAACAAACATTTTTTTGGAAATAACTTGTAGGGGCCTCAATTAATCCGTTTGTATCGTGTTCATGATCCAATATAACGATCTGAAAATCAATATTTGTTCATTCTATAATTAATAAAAAAAAAAAAATTTGTACTAAGAAGCTGCTTCTGCTTATGACTGCTTATGGTAATCTATTTGAATGTGTGAGTTGTGGAAAGTTGTGTGAAAGTTCATGTTGCAGACCACAGTATTGAATCCAGACTCAATGATAGGTTTAATATAAAGAATGTTCATTCAAATATGGAAAATTGGTTGTCATTTTAGGAGAGCACAGATCCCAGGGATAGGGGGCAGGTTTTTATATTTATTTACATTTCTCTATTTAAGAGATGGCTATGGAGGACTGAGGAGTGATGGTGGTGTACTGGAGTAGGAAAAAGGCACATTTGCTTTGCATTATTGTGGAGTCCTGTAAGTACTGAGGTGCCATTTTTGGCCCACAGGAATGCCAGGAATGAACTGGTGGACTTGGTGTCCAAGCCTTCTCCACCATCATCTGGCCAGTTTATTATAACATAGATGAACAAAATGTGGTCCGATTAGAAATAACAAGGGATAAAATCTCATGTTGAGTGCTGGCATGTGGGTGGGGTGTTACTGAGCCTTAGATTTGATTTGATTTAATGCATTTGATAGGTTCTGTTTCTTTGATATGTTATATTTGATCTTTCTCTGAAATATGCTGTTTTTAATTGATCTGCCTTTTTTTTCCCAATTAAGCCTGAATTTCAGAAGCAGGACATTGTGTTTATGGTACTTATACTCTAATTTGAAAGACAAGCAATATAAAGTTTTGATTCTCCATTGATGTAATTAGGTGCTACATGTCGAGCTTTTAGAGTGGCTGTTATACCCCCAAAACTGCAGTATCTAAGTGACATTTTTAAATTCATATTAAAATTTTACGTCACATACACTGTATGATGTGTAGTGCAATGCATTGGCGACCACTCGTGACCTCCAGATACAAACACAAATTAAAAGCAATTTAAGAGCAATTTAAAGACAGTAAAAATCTTAACAACAATAAATAAACAAATATTTTAAAACCACCCAGACAGTTGAAAGTGGGTGCCTTGCGTCCGTCCTGCCTTTTTACACCTCCCACTTTTCTCTGACCGGATGCTCGTAGATGGCTAGTTTTGGAATTATAATCAGACCCATTTAATTGGATTTGTGCTGTGCAATGTGTGCAATCATTCTGTTTAAACGTGCCACCTTTTTTAAAGAACATATCAAACCTCATAAAAAGGAAATAAGAGTTAAATTCATTCTGGCCCTTTTAAAATAATTTATTTCACCCTTACACCAGTCATTGCTCTTTGGGCAGACCTCTTCTTTTTTGGCCGTACTTATCTGTCTGTCTGAGATTCCCTGCTTTATGAAATGTCCCCTTGGTCACAACACACACAGTTTATGAAAGACTCCAGACGAGCACCACGCGGGGACACACCCTCACTTTGTCCTGTCTATTTTGGCATAGACTTGCTTGCTTCAAATGCTGCTCCACTGGCTGGGAATGTGCTGGCATGGGCTGCTGGAGAAAGCCCACATGCTCTGAAAGGCACCATACTGTCAGGGTTGCAACACCCGCCTGGCAGGCCTCCCTTCACTCCTGTTATTCAGCACAACCGCACCAGACTTTCAGCCTTGTTTGCCTCATAAATCCATTTGAATACTTTGGATTTTTTGTGGTGTTGAAAATGGTGCCGTCTACTACCACCAAAATGTCCTTGTGAATTATCCTTATTTTTTTGTAGGGGTGTCCTAAAACATGAGTGTTTGTAATAAGTGTTTGATAATGTTTATTTAATTTTTATTTAGTAATTCAGGGACTGGTTATAGTTGCTGTGTCATCATGTGGTGTGTGGATAGACAACATAGCTGTTGAGTCTGTTGAGGACATTTCACTCTGAAGGACCTGTGCAGTAACTCTGACTTGAGCCTTGTCATGATAATGGTAATAATGACAGAACTGTTCTCGATCCTCTGTAATCCTCTTGTCACTCTCGCTGCACCCACTACATGCATGCGTCTCTCGTGCTGAGACGGCATTTGTCCCACTAACCTACACTACTCTCACTTTTCAGTAGGTGTAGCCTGCATTAGAGCATTGTCATGCTACGCTAGCTGCCTTGTGTTGCCTGTGGTGCTGCATTATATTAGCATGCGGCTACATGCAGGCCAGTACTGGCTGCGGTTCCTGAGAATGGAATTCCTCACATAGTTTGGGTTAGACTCGCAAGCAGGGACCCAGCGCCTCGATACCACTCCCACTTACAGTGGTGTAAAAGCCTTACACCTTCATTTAATCGTCATTTATTACTTTCAGTAGAGTGTATACAAAATGAGTTAAAACTGGACCGTCATTATTTAATTAGATTTGTCCTACAACCAAATTAGTTCTACAATATGTTTTTTTTACAAATTAAGATTATGATTAGTGTTTTTTTTTTGGCAAAATGTTTGCCTGAATCTGATAGGAGATTTTACAGTTGGGTTTTTTATTATTTCATTACCTTATTATTTCCCTGCTGAAGTGACATACTTGTGTTTACAGAGTGTAACGTCCATTACGCAAGTGCAGTATGAAAATTTTAACCACCGTAAAAACATTTAATATGTTTGGAAGCAGTGCTTGATAAATATCTACAATCTGAATAATTCAAACGTATATATTTCTATTTCTACTGTCTCCAAGCATAATCAATAAGTGAGGATGTGTTTGGGTGAAGAAGCCCTCAGGGTTCATAGTGATTTCTCTGGAAATTGTCATAAACTAATGTTGTAACTAAATTAATATTTACATATGTACTTAAAGTAGAGGAAGACTTCTTTTATGTTCCAGCATAACATAACATAATTAATTAACAAATGATACAAACATTATTATACATAGTCATATATTTACTAAAATAATGATTCGATATTACTAATGCGCATGGGAAGGGAATGCAAACCTGCAGGAGTATCTTTTAATTTAAAGGTGAATTTAGAGTCCGGTATCGTCAGTCAGCTGGATTACAGTCAGATGTTAGTTGACACCATGTTTTCTTATAAAATAATACAGGGATCCCTCCAAGTCAGATTTTTGTAATATGTTTGTAGAATTTTATCATGACATGAACAAATTAGGTTTTTGGTGACGTCAGAATTTTTTTTTTAAAAGGTTAGGTTACAAAACAATCTCTAAATAGCTTTGACTCCAGACCGACAGCAAGTAAGACATCTCTCTTATAACGGCTAATGGTAATGTAATGACCCTACAACAAACACTGGACAACAATACTAAATATGGCAGAGTTACAAAAACATTGAACAATAAAGAAGGCTGTTGGAAAGAGTGCATTCCAGCATAAAATCATGGTAGTAATAGGTTTTAGACCTGTTTTACTGCATCTGTTCCAGGACATCCTCCCATCAACGAATACTAAAATATATCAGCAAAGTCTAAGGTAAAATGTCAGAACATCTGTATGTGAACCAAGACCAAGCACCAAGACACTAACTTGAAGTACACAAGTCTTTCCACCAAAGACTGTTTAAAAGAATAAAGTTGAGTGTTTTTGAAATGGGCAAATCAAAATCCAGACTACCTCAATAGAAAATTTGTGAGTACAAGAGGTTCTCACCAGTTAATAAAAACATACTGTTGCCACTCACAGATTTATAATATTGGACCGATTTTCTCAATAAATGAATGGCCAATCGTAATGTTTTGGTCTCATGCATTGAACTGTTTACCTGCTTTTACGCATGAAAATCAGTTTTTTTCCCCAGAAATCTAGAAAATTCTGATGGGTTCACAAACTTTGGAGCACCACTGTGATTGTTTTATGCCCTCCTGACTCACAGCTGCTTTGTGCTGTAGATTGTCCAAACACAGCAATTGTTTACTTAAATGTCCTGAAAGCCACACACTATTTCAGGCTATGTTTGTGGTGCAGGGAGCTGAGAATTGTTGAATGCCAAACCTCAGAAACCAAACTTTGAAACCCCTCTCACCCTACAAGTAAAGCTACTACATATAGAATATAGTTAACTGTTTACATTTGTTTACATTACATGGGGTAAGCCCATATTTCATCCTTGGTACTTGTTTTTTTTTTCTTTGACAGTTAATTAAATTAAATACACGACCATTGCTTCTACTTATTCCAGCATGATTTCAGATAAAAAATTGTGATGTTATATTTTGTGAAAGTTTTTATTTTTATTTTATTTCAATATAACCCACGGCTAATCTACTGCATTGTTATGCTCCCTATGTTCAGGTTAGGGCTATCACAGTTGATTACATTACTAGTTAGTAATGAATAACTTTCAGCTTAGTTTTATTTCATATATGCAATTTGTATTGAACTCAAATAGTGTCTCTTTGTGGATAATGTTTTGAATGCTGAGTATGGCTTTATAATTGAAAGGTTGATTCATAGAGAATGCTAATTTTAATAAACGGCCCTAATCTAGGTTAGACCTGAGTTCATTTAAACGTATCCAAACAATTATATACCCTTTTTCCAGCTGTTTACTGTTTATTTAGTTCTCATAATTTGCTACAGTCATTACTGATATTGATATTTTAAATTATCGTGATAATTTCTCATTGTAGTTCTATTTGATTTCATGTGGCTGATATCTTTTTATAGTTAATTTCTGCAAACCTCAGTGAAAGCGTTATCTACCACCATATAGCTGGTCCATTGTGTTGGGACTTGCAGTGTGCAGAGTGCCAGCATATTGTCAGATCACTAATACAATGGAGATGTTTGTGGGTTGGTCATGGTGCTCATGTGAGTGGTAGCCTTCTGAAGAGCACTTGATTCTGATGTGTCATGTGTACTGCTGTGTGGATTCCTGCTTTTTTTCTTTTTTTTTTACTATTCTGTAATTGCAGAAACCAAAATCACTTTGCCAGTATACTTTTGTGCTGCTTGTAGGTAAAATAACATTTGATTTGATTCAGTCAAATGACACTGTTGAGGAGGATTTCCCCAGTCGATGGGAATCTTACTTAGAGTGGCTGATGGACATGCTGGTAAACACAGACGCTAGCTGACGGTAACACAGACTGCTAGAAACTGCATGCTTAGCACTGGGTTTGAACTTTAAAAGCTTGTGACGTGTTTCACAGACTGGTGTCCCAAGGCCTACACTGTCAGTGCTGATTAATTTATATAACATTTCTTTTGACAATTAACTGGATTTGTATATTTTAAAATATGAAAACAATGAAAATATAGTTATGCAGGTTTGAAAACTAAGCAATATTTGATAAAATAAAAGAATACTCTAGGAAACCTAACCAAATACTTAATAAAATATCATTATTATACAAAATCTAAGAAATACAAAGTTGTCCAGGCTATTTTCTTGTAGTCATGCAGTTAAACTTATTGTTAATTAACAGCTGTGCACTGTGAGTTTGGTTTGAACTTTAAGGTTATGTGATTTGTCTCAATATTATGATGTTCTCTGGCTGCTTTTAAATATTAAACACCTTGTTTAAATACAGGTAGGTTAACGTCATTCTCCCCATCATCTTCACACCCCCACTGCTTTCGCACAGCCTGTCTCCCATACACACCAACTCCATCTCACCTAATTGCAGTAAGCATGAATCCACACAGGAGTCTGAATAGAAGAAGTGGGTTGAAGATGGGGGTAGTTGACCTTCTGAAAATTGTAGACACAAAACTGTTTGTTGTGTAGGTTCCAATGCAAGAACCTCCCACACTAGTGACCTTGTAGTCACAATGTGATGAGCAGTGCTGAAGCTTTGGTGTAAGCTTCAGTGTATTCCATTATCATGTACACATCATATGGGTGTTGGGGTGCATTTTATTGATTGTACATACAGCAGTTCACAAAGCTCTTGCAATATATTTATGTTTATAATTTGTTGTTAATTATGTGGGTAATAATAAAAATAGCATCTTTTCAAATTGATTTTTAGTAAATTATGGTTTTAGCCTTGGACCAAAAAGATTTGGCATTTTTCTGACAAGTTTGCTTATAGTAGTATTTTTGTTATCCAAACAAATGTTAATAATCCATTTAAATATAAGAAAATGTGTAAATATAATACATGTAATTGCTTTTTGTGTGAGGTGTCATTTGTCTTGCAAAATTGGCAGTTTTAATATCTGAGTTAATGAACCATTAGAAGTCACCAGTAAAGAATTGTTGTTTCAATTAGATGTTTGTTAACATATCTAGAGGGCAGTGAAGAGTAATGTTTGTTTATTAGATATTTATTAAGATCTTTAGAAGACAGTGAGGAGAAATGTTTGTTTATTAGATATTTATTAAGATCTTTATAGGGCAGTGAGGAGTAATGTTTGTTTATTAGATATTTATGAAGATCTGTAGAGGACAATGAGTAATAAATATCTAATAAACTAATAAATATATCTTGAAGAAATATCTAATAAACAATCATTACTCCTCACTGTCCTCTAATGTTTGTTTATTAGATATTTATTAAGATCTTTAGAGGGCATTACTCCTCACTGCCCTTTTAAAGATCTTAATAAATATTGTTAATCACTACATATGCAGCAGTTTACAGTGGGGCAAAATAGTATTTAGTCAGCGACCAATTGTGCAAGTTCTCCCACTTAAAAAGATGAGAGGCCTGTAATTTTTTCGTCATAGTTTTACCTCAACTATGAGAGACAAATCCAGAAAATCACATTGTCTGATTTTTAAAGAATTTATTTGCAAATTATGTTGGAAAATAAGTATTTGGTCAATAACCAAAGGTCAT
>JBBIGC010000039.1:1866244-1880419 GCA_037576955.1 Lepidarchus adonis
ACAAAGAGCTTTCCCATGATATATATAACTCAATTTTGACCAAAATGTCACTTACGCCCTTTTGGCTCTCAGCCCTCGATATGAGCATATGAAAGATGCTTTATATTTTCAACCAGGTTCATTGTAGTCTTCTGTACATGAAATTCCTTGGGTCCTCTAACAGCAGTGGCTGAATGTGTGTTGTCAGGTGTATTGTGGAGACGGAGAATCTGGAGGAGAGAGTAGCTGTAGTTTCACGCATTATCGAGATCTTGCAGGTCTTTCAGGAACTTAATAATTTCAACGGAGTGCTGGAGGTAGTCAGCGCCATGAACTCTTCACCTGTCTACCGACTTGACCACACATTTGAGGTAAGTGTAGAGAGTGGCACAGCTAGGGTTCAGGCTGAATCTTTCTCTTTTAAGGATCATGAGAAAACATTTTTTTCATTTCTGTTGTCATTTTGTGCATTGTCATTTTTGAGCATT
The DNA here is from genome assembly GCA_037576955.1 of Lepidarchus adonis. Taxonomy (NCBI): domain Eukaryota; kingdom Metazoa; phylum Chordata; class Actinopteri; order Characiformes; family Lepidarchidae; genus Lepidarchus; species Lepidarchus adonis. Next base: position 1,866,712 of record JBBIGC010000039.1, read on the forward strand.
ACGTAATTACAATTGTTTTATTTCAGCAAATACCAAGCAGACAGAGGAAGATCCTAGAAGAGGCACATGAACTCAGCGAGGACCATTATAAAAAGTATCTAGCCAAACTCAGGTCCATCAATCCCCCATGTGTACCTTTCTTTGGTAAGTTTTGTGTTGAATTAAGTGATTTCTGCTGCAAAAATAGGTGACATGTATATAGAAGGGAAACTACTGAATCTGTACAAATGTGTGTAGTTGTATTCATCTTCAGTGAGTGTTTTTTATGTATATAATTTGTTTAGGGATATATTTAACAAATATCCTAAAAACGGAAGAAGGCAATCCAGACTTCCTCAAGAGACACGGTAAAGAGCTCATCAACTTCAGTAAGCGGCGGAAAGTAGCGGAGATCACTGGCGAGATCCAGCAATACCAGAACCAGCCATATTGTTTACGGGTGGAGAGTGACATACGGGTCAGTCTTGTTTATACTTCATATTTTTCTCTTGTTTTTAATGTCATGTATAATATTGTTCATACTTGTATATTACGGCCTTGTTAATACTCATCTGCCTGGTTTTAGTTTTATTTTATCATAATTTTTACCTATTATATCATTTTATTCTATGAAAGTCTAATCCTTTGATTAAAATGGTTATTAATAAAATAATTAATTTATATGGTAAATATTAATTAATGACAGTGAATTAAATCCATGCCATCTTTTCTTTTTTGTCTGCTTGTCCTTTGCTTCATCACTACTCTTATAATGATCCAGAAATTCTTTGAGAACCTAAACCCGATGGAGGATATGATGGAGAAAGAGTTTGCTGACTATCTCTTCAACAAATCTCTGGAGATTGAGCCTCGCAACGCACGATCGCTTCCTCGATTTGTAAGTGCGGTGGCTAAATGTGTAAATACACTTCTCTGACATTTATTATTCAATACCAAATGAGGCCCCTGAGAACTGACCTAGACTAGTTTTCTAGTGTTCACACTAGTTGGTGCTGTGTACAACAGGGGAGCAGTCAGGGTCACTGTCTGATTTAAATAATGAAATGCAGTAGCAGTAATACATGAAAACATGGCCACTAAGAGAAAATAATTACATTTTTGTGTTAATGTGGGAAGGATAATAATGAGATTTATTTCTGGTTTGTCAAACCTTAAATACTCAGAAGAAAGATATTCCTTTTAGTAAAGCTTGACTATGAGCATTTACAGATTAATTTACTAAACCTGTTATGGCACAAAAAAGAAGTTCGAAACCAAAACTAAGAACTGAAAATTGCAATGATATTTATGATAACTTGTATGAGTACTTAGAAAAATCTTGATTTAGTCTGTTAGTAAAGCAAAGTATGCAGTTTGCTATTCTCATTATGGCCTGGCTATTATTAAAGCCTCCTCTCTTGCACTCACTCCCCCCAGTCAAAGAAGTACAGCTGTCCACTGAAGTCTCCAGGTGTCCGGCCGTCCTCCAGCCGTCCAGGCACCATGCGCCACCCAACGCCCCTGCAGAATGAACCTCGCAAGATCAGCTACAGCCGAATTCCGGACAGCGAGACTGAGAGCAGCGCAGCTTCGGCCCCAAATTCACCCCGCACGCCCCTCACACCACCACCCGCGTCCGCAGCCTCCAGCTCCACTGATATCTGCAGTGTCTTCGACTCTCCACAAGGCCCTTCAAGTCCTTTTCACTCTAGTACGTCTGTATATAGCAACTCACACGTGTGCTCATGCTGCAGCTCAGTCTAAAACAGAACAGTAAGAGGTTGAATTTTCCAGTCCTTCCAGTTCTAATTGGTAACAAGAGCCAGCTGTCATTCGGGGGTCAAATGCAAAGACATTGTTCCATCTATGGACACATGTTCACACACTCATCAGCTGCATTCCTAACCCTAGCATCTAGAAGCTAAAACGGAGTGTAATACTGTGTGGATTATTGTCAGTTATACTAACTTTCACTATGTCATTTAACATTTTCCTCAACATTTAACCAGAATAGTATTACATACACCATTATCCTACATCAAAACCTCTGATGGGTGAACTGAACATTGATGGTGCCATTACAGTGGCTCCCGTCAAAGGGCGGGATGTATTAGGCATGTGGACGGTCAGTTCTTTAAGTCAGTGTGTTGGAAGCAGGGAATATGGGTGAGCATAAGAAACTGAGGGCCAAAGTGTGATTGCTAGATAACTGGGTCAGAGCACCAGCAGATCTTTTCAGGGATTCCCAGTATGCAGTGGTTTGTACTGGTAATGGGCAACATGGCACCCAAGGCTCAGTAATGTGGTGTAACATGGTGAGTGAATACTAGAGTTTTGGTGGCATTAGGGGAACCTACACAGTACTAGGCAGGTGGATATAATGTGAAATAATTGATGTATGGATTATTCATTCATTCATTTTCCAAACCACTTTATCTATTTCGGGTCACGGGGAAGCCGAAGCCAGTCCCAGCTGACTAGGCGTAGATTAAGGTGAGAAATGTACCTTATACAAGTATAAAAACGCAGATGGTTTGAGGTACAAAATCACAGTTTGGGACATTGCTGTCTTAACGCAACCACAGGCTACGTTCAGAGATTTGCAGCAAGTGGCGAAAGCCAAGCCAGTTGTACAATCTTATAGTTTGTCCAGTGAACTGTCAGTGAAGACCAGCATCGTCATTGTCTGATATTAAACCTTTTCTGTACGATTTCTAAATGTCATAATAATGTGTGATATATTTTAATTACTTTCTTCAAAGTCAGAAATATTTATACACTAAGGTTCCTATGCCTTTAAATGATTTGGAAAGCCCCAGATTATGATGGCTTTGGAAGCTCCTGATTGGTTAACTGACTCCACTTAAGTTAATTGGAGGCACACCTCAAACACACTGCTAAATAGAAATGATTTTGGGAATCCCAACTCACCTAAAACAGAAAAGATTTTGTCTCATTTAATATCAGACAGTGAGAAAACTGTCATATATCTATATATAATATATGTGTATATATAAGACACATTCACAACATTCGCAGCACATGCTGTTCTCTTGTCTGCAGTTTTAGTTGTTGTGTGCCATTGCAATAAGCCAAGAGGCCTTATACAAACACTGAATGGTCCTCTATCGCCCCCTTGTGTACTGAATGTTTTAACCACTACGAAAACATAAGAATGTACATTGAATTTCTATAGAAGGACAGTGTTTTCAATGGCCATTGTCAATTACGTTTGCTTACCTGTGTGCTTCTGGTGTAAGCTTTGAGGAGTGTGTGTAAAGGTTATCATGTTTGCTTATTTTTGAGTTGCTTTTCCTATTTGAGGTTATTGTATCCCAGGTTTGCTTTGCTTCCTCTGGATGCCTCCCTGTATCTGAGGCCTGGTTTACTTGACCCACTCTCAGAGAATCTCTCTCTTTTCTTCTCTTTTTGCTGCCAGACAGCGACACCATTTTTGCCCCGGTTTCTCTGCCTCATGGTCCACGTTAGTATAAGCCCTTGTTTCTCCTTTTTGTCTTTCTCCCTTTCTCTCACTCTCATGCTCTTTCTTTCTTTCTTTTCTTTTCTTTCCATCCCCTGCGTCCACTCACTCTCATATCACAGTTTCTGTGTCCCCATCTTAATCAGAGCCATACAAGTTCCAGTCGTGTTGAAGCGGTATATTGTCAATGCCATAGTCAAGTGCAAAAGTTTGCATACATTTGGTCAAATGACATACAGGGCTTAAGGTTCTCGGTCACTATGAATCTTGCCAATTGAACCTGGTGACATGATGTGAAATGGAAAAGTTCCCATTTTTTTCTGCCAATTTTAGTGCACAATATTGCACAAAAAAATTATAATTATGATATTATCCACTGGTTTCATGTTAGATGTTAAATTTAGCAAATACAGCAGTGTTTTCTTTAGAAGATGTATTTATGTATTTTAATTTAACATGTAATTTTACCAGGGGTATGCAAATTTTTACATTTGACTATGAACACAGTTTTCCCTCACAATCCATCATGGAAAACACATTTGGTGGCTTCTTTAGCTTTGCAGTGGATCTATGAGGCTAATGTTGCTAACAACTACTATAAGCTTATGCAAACCTAGTTGACTGAAACCATATCAGGTATCAAGTTATCTAAAATAGATTTGCATATGTGGTTTCTGACACCTTTATTAACTTAATTCTTTAAGTTGAGGCTCTAAACTCTACCCATAATGCATGTCCTGGCCATAGTGTCCAGTCTGCATGCTGATGTGTTTGTGTCCATACCGTTCTCTCACACTCATCCTTCTCCTGCCTCCACCGTCCTGCTCAGCTGGAACCGTAGTGACGTCAGCTCAAAAGAATATCACTGGATGTGCCAGTGCTAATGAATAGCAGGGTGGGGCCTGTGTATCTATTAGTGTCTCTCACTCTTTTATGCTGTTTGTGGTGTTTTATATATGTTTTCTAATGTAATCTAATCTTTTGTAATCTTATTGGTTTTTCTGTTTTCTCTTTCTTTTTTTATTCAAAGGATCGTCCTCTGTGTCCTCCATGGTGAGCTTCCATAGAAGTGTGGAGGACACCCCCATCCCTCCCCCCGTCCCGCCCCGGCGACGCCCTGAATCTGCCCCAGCTGAATCCTCCCCTTCAAAGGTAAAACTTGCACACACAGTTTCTGTGCTTCCTGCACAGGTTATACTATGACACATTTACCAGAAATGGATGGACAAAGAAGGGTCATGCAGTCACACAGCAAGTACAGACAGTTTATTCTTTTTTTTCTAGATGATTTGATATTCATCTAGTAGCCATTTAACGATGGCTAAGAGAAAAATGACTGTTCCAAAAATGGATATTTTGAAAACCCAGTGGTGCTAGACTACTTGTGACTGATGTGTTCCATCTTGCTAACATTGGTGAATAGCAGACTTTTATTTTGGACGTGGTTATGTGTTGTAGAATTGCATTGATTTGAGGATACACATTGCAACAGCCCTTACAACTATGCATTCATTTCCTGTATCACTGACTATTGGGCATTAGATGTCTGCTGCATACATACAACTCTGTGTGTTAGAGCAGAAAATCTTGACAATGTACTAGACAGGGATGGACACAAGGACCAAAGTATAACTATTATTTAGGTGATTAGTTGGGTCAGGTGTCTTGGGAGCAATAGTAAAACATGTGGAACAGGGGTTCTCCAACTGAGAAGCACTGATTTATAAAACAGACTAGTGAACATTAATTTCAGACGTAAATATTTCACCAGCCCAATCACAGATTTGGACCTTTTCCCTTATCTTTTTCCTTCTTTAACACTACGCAGCTTTAAAATGAGCTAATTTAAGCTGCTACACTTCACTTAAGATAAACGCTTCAAAATATGCTATTATGATCAAATTCCTCAAGTGCTTCACTACCTCACATACTTTGTAGCTGTGTGTGTGTGTGTGCGTGCGTGTGTGTGTGTGTGTGTGAGTGAGAGAGCGGATTCATTCGTTTTTCCCTATCAGATTTATTTATTATTATTTCCTGCTGATATCAGCCTGGTACAGACACTCCAGGATATCGAAATGTTGAATTTTTTTATATAATTTCTTTCTTTTAGATTCTTTCTCATGGCTCCTCTTCCTTTTCTCTTGCTTTAGATGATGTCAAAGCACTTGGACAGCCCTCCGGCCATCCCTCCCAGACAACCCACAGGCAAGGTCTACTCTCCACGCTACTCGCTCACTGACCGCACTTCAGTTTCGGAGCCTCCAGACAGTCCACCCACACTGCCCCCGCGAGAGCCTGTCAGAACACCTGACGTTTTCTCCAGCTCCCCACTGCTGCTGCAGCCTCCGCCACAGGGCCGTCGCAGCGAGCAGAGCCACTTTTTCCCCACCTCACCGTTCCCCCCACCTCTGCCCCCTCAAACACCCTCCCCACTGGGACCCCGCAAGCACCTGCCTTCGCCGCCCCTGGACTGTGAGCCGCTGCAGGGAGCGGCGGGACCCCCTCTACCTCCCCGCCAAAGCACCTCGCAGACCACCATCCCAAAACTACCCCCAAAAACCTACAAAAGGGAGCCGGCACACCCCTCTATGCACCGGGATGGGCCGCCGCTTTTGGAGAACGCAAACCCTTCGTAAAGGCCTGTTGGGATGTGGCTGTGAGGCAACACTAAAGACTGACGAAGAACTTTGAGGTGACATAATGAAAGACTGCTGTGTGTAATGCCAGTGTTGGATGTTGAGGACAAAAATGACCCAAGAAAACAAAGACAAAACAAAAATGTGCCCTTAAACCATTCAGAGATGATTGTGTTTTCATAAAGTGCAAACTATGTTGAGATTACACGGCCCTCTTTAGGGTCGTCTCTGTATATTTTTCTTTATGTAGCTGTTGAATGTTGCGCTTTGTCATTGTCTGATGTTTTTCATTTCATTTTGTTGTTTTGTTTGTTTGTTTTTATATGTCGCTTTTTTCAGCAGTACTTGTCTGTGAGCAGTACTTGGCCTTCACTCCCCACTGCACAGTTTAAGCCAGATTTAAATGAGAAAATAAAACATCACACATAGCAAAAAGAAACATGCTGGATAATGAAAAGACTGTAGACCGGTTTGAACCAGCTCTAAAATGACTTTATGAAAAAATCAACACGGCACGGTCTTCTCTGTAAAGAGAAAAGAGATTTTTGGCACTAAGTGGGGCTGTATAGACTGTACTCCTGTGCCTGCCATTGGGAGTGGACTTCAGATACCAGCATAGTGCTGGGCAACCAATAGGACTCCTTCATCAGCCTTTGGATTCACCGCACCTCATTACACTTAAAGAAAAAGGGACTGAGAGCGATGCAGACACAAGCCGTGTCCTGGGCTTTGCTTTAGCTTTATGCTAAAACTGAAGGGGAGTGGTTTGTGTGCCAGTAGTCTCAAGAGTACCATGAGTCAAAGGTACCCTCCCACACCAAAGAGGTACTTTTAAACATTCAAGTAACACAGAACAGTGATTGTCCTTTATGTGTTAGAACATTTATTTTCTGAATCATTTCTGTTTTGCCAATAAGTATGTAAAGAAGAAAACCAGAAAAAGAAAAAAACGATTGCCTTCTTAAAACAAGGGAATAAAAGTGTTTATACCACTGTATGCTGTGCAAAGTCATGAAGCCGTGATCAATGAGGGCCAATGCAGTTTAATATAGCCCAGTGTATGGGTCATGTGCTATATGAGTGGATTATTAAATGGTATGTAGAAGGGATGCACTGATAGTGGCTTTGTAGGCAACAGATATGCAAAAAAAATCATTTTTAAAATTAAGTATGCAGAAATTTGGACTAAACCTAGACATTGTGTAAAATGTTAATGTATTTCTATAAGCGAATTGCCAATTGTAGTGTTACTTAAAAACATTCTATTCTTAATGGACTGTAGTTTGTTAATGACCCTTCCTAGTGGCTAAACGTATCAATTCAATTCAGTTTTATTTATTTAGTGCTTTTTTACAACTGATGTGGTTGCTGCTTTATCAACCTTATCAATATGTAGACATTTTCATACATTAAGCTCATAGGTTTACCATGACAGAATGTATGATTTCTTAACCATTCGTCACAGAATATGAATGATAACACAAAAACTTTTATTTCACTCATGGTTAGTGTTTGGCTGAAGCCATTTATTATCAAACAATTGTGTTTACTCTTTTAAAATCATAATCACAACACAAACTACCCATATAACCCTGATCAGAAGTTTACATACCCTGGTTATTTGGTCTGATGACATTCACACAACTTGACACAAACGCGTTTGCATGGTTGTTAAAAGAACCATCACCTGTGATCTGTTTATAATTAATGGGTGATTATAAAAGGTCAGTGAGTTTCTGGACTCCTGACAGACCCTTGCATCTTTCATCCAGTGCTGCACTGACTTTTTTTGGATTCTAAGTCATGGGGAAAGCAAAACTGTAAAACTCTATAAAACAGGAAAGGGATATGAGAAAGTATCAAAGGAATTGAGAATGCCAATCAGCAGTGTTCAAACTCTTATTAAGAAGTGGAAAATTAGAGGTTCTGTTGAAACCAAACCACGGTCAGGTAGACCAACAAAAATTTCAGTCACAACTGCCAGGAAAATTGTTCAGGATGCAAAGAAAAACCCAAAAATAACTTCAGGTGAAATACAGGTGTAATTCTCTGAAAAAATGTGGTGTTGCTGTTTCAAGATGCACCATAAGGAGGCACTCGGAGAAAGATGGGCTGCATGATCGAGTTGCCGGAAGAAAGCTATTACTACACAAATGCCACAAAGTTTCCTGCTTACAATATGCCAAACAGCACAGACACAAGCCTCAAACCTTCTGGCACAAAGTCATTTGGAGTTTTAAGACTAAAATTTAACTTTCTGGTCATGACCATAAACGCTACATTTTGAGAGGAGTCAACAAGGCCTATGACGAAAGGTACACCATTCCTACTGTGAAGCATGGTGGTGGATCGCTGATGTTTTTGGGGATGTGTGAGCTACAAAGGCACAGGAAATTTGTTCAGAATTGATGGCAAGATGAATGCAGTAGTTTATCAAAAAATACTGGAGGAAAATCTGCACTCATCAGCCCGGAAGCTGCACATGGAACGTACCTGGACATTCCAACATGACAATGATCCAAAACACAAAGCCAAGTCGACCTGTCATTGGCTACAGCAACATAAAGTGAAGTGTTAAAGGGGGCAATACATAGTATTAAGAACTAGGTCATTTTTGTTTAAAGTCATTTGGGTAGTTTCTATTGTGATTATAATTTCACAACAGACCCATGAGTGAGAAAAGTTTTCGTGTTATCATTCATCATTTCTGACAAATGGTTAAGAAATCATAAATTCTGTCAGGGTATGTAAACTTGTAAGCACAACTGTACACTCCAATATACACCAGGCATAACATATACACCACTGATATGTAAAGTAAATACATCTTCATTATAGTGACACATGTCCAGAGGTTGGGAAATAGTAGACAGCAAGTGAACAGTCAGTTCTTGAAGTTGTGGCAGAAGCAGGAAAAGTTGGTGAGTATAAGGATCCGAGCATTTCCAAAGCAGCAGGTCTTATTGAGTGTTCCAGGTCTGCAGTAGTTAGTACAGTCTTATTCAAAAATTTGGCCACCCCTTGAAAAATAACAGATTTCAGTGATTTTGTAATTGAAAATATGTCAACACAGTCTTACTAGGACATGGAAAAAATACACAATATTTTCAGCAAACATTGATGCATTAGTTACTTTTTTTGCCATAAATTGAACAATAAATAAATAAAAACGTCATTTTTATTATATGGCACTGCAAAGGTTTAGGCACCCTACATAATCAGTACTTAGTAACACCTCCTCTGGGAGATATCACAGCTTCAAATGCTTTTTAAAGCTAAAAGTCTTTCAATTCTTGTACTTGGGATTTTCTCCTATTCTTCCTTACAAAAGGTTCTAGTTCTGTAATATTCTTTGGTAGTTCTTTTAAGATCTACCCACAAATTTTCAATGATGTTTAAATCAGGGAACCGTGATGGCCATTCCAAAACTTTCAGCTTGCATCTCTTGAGGTCCATGGTGGATATCGAGGTTTGTTTAGGATCATTGTCCTGTTGTAGAAGCTCATCCTCTTCAGCTTCAACTTTTTTACAGATGGTGTGATGTTCGCATCCAGAATTTGTTGGTATTTAGTGGAATCCATTCTTCCCTCCACCTGTGCCACTGGCTGTAACACAACCCCAAAGCCTGATAGATCCACCCCCGTGTTTAATGTTTGGCAAGGTGTTCTTTGTTCTTTTCATTATGTGCTGCTCCTTTTTTTCTCTGAACATGCCTTTGCTGATTGTGGCCATAGAATCTATGAATTCATCAGTTAACAGCACTTGTTTCCAAAACGCATCAGGCTTCTGTAGATGTTCTGTTACATACTTCTGACACTGGATTTTATGATGGGGACACAGCTAAGGTTTTCTTCTGCTGGCTGTTCCATGAAGGTCTTGTGGAACGGTGCACCACCACTCCTGAGTCTGCTAAATCTTCCTGCAGGTGTTTTGCAGTCAAATGGGGTTCTTGATTTGTCTTTCTGACCAGCATATGAGCGGTTCTCTCAGAGAGTTTTCTTGGTCTTGCAGATCTCATATTGATCTCCACAGTTTCCCTGAACTGCCATCTCTTAATAACATTTCTCACTGTGGAAACTGCAACCTGACCACGCTTTGCTATCTTCTCCTTCTCCTGCATTGTGAGCATCAAATTTCATTGTCAGAGTCTTACACAGCTGCTTCGAGGAACCCATGGTTGTTGAGTGTCCACAAGTGTGTGCACAAGGTTTGAAGAGTCAGAGTATTTGTGAAGCTTTGAAATTGGCACCAGCTGACATTTAGATGCATCAGATGTAACGAGCTGATTGATCTGAAACCTTGTAAAAAAAGAAGGTACTGCTGTTAGCCGCCTGCTGCTGTGATGGATTAAATGCAGGGGTCACATTTCGTTGTGGTGCACTTTGTGCGATAGGGCGTCTTCAAAAAATCTTTTTCTCCTTCACAAACAAGGAAGTATAATATTTTTGTCTTATTCATTTTTGTGACCTCTTTATCCAATATTTAGACATAACCTCAATATTCCAAAGGCACAGAAACTGCTATACGGAATAACAAATTAACAATAAATACGTCAAATGTTTGTTTAAAATGAAATGATTCCTGATATATTATCCAGATATCATGTATTTCTAGGAAAGAAAAAGATTGTCCACTGGATTATTTCTTTGATGCAAGTAGTCAGAAATTAGCCACATGTTTATCATGGAAATTTTATTATGAAACAACTGTATAAAAATAGTATATTTTTTCTCCATGCTGTGAGCCTTCAAAATATGTAGAAACATACACATAAGGCAAAGTATCAGTCAAATGATCAACCAGGAAGCAGAACAGGCTGGAGCAACACAAATAGCTTTCCTGCGCTGAGTGCACAAACAGCTGACAGCACTTACAGAGCAAATCATTTTTATCTGATTTTCCAAATCCTTTCAAACATTTCACTGGATATTACGTTATGGATATGAAACTCAACACCTCTACATATGGATTATGATCTGCTCTCACAGAGAGGGTACAACTCAGGAAGACCCCTAGTCTTGGGATGCATGTCTTACTGTTGGTCTCTTCGTGCTGGGTTGCTTTCCACAAGACTCTGCACTCTGGCCAAGATTATTTCATTGCTGCTGATGCACTGCTCTGCTCCATAGGGGGCACTGATGGTCAATGCATTGGCGACCTGCAGAACGTCCCCCTTGTCTTTAACAGGAATGAGGTTCTTCTCCAGCCACGCTTGCAGGTTCTGCTTGCGCTCCTTCAGCTCTTCCGGAGTGAATGCCTGACTAACATCAGGCATGAAGAGGGACCTGACCTTTTTCTCCATTTCTCCATCTCCCTCCCTGATGATCTGCACCTCCCTCACAGCATGGCCCAACACCACCTTCACAAAGGCATCTCCTTTCTCCTGGAAGGTCACAAGGACCACACTTGCAGAAAAGAAAAAACAAACTGCATTCACAATACATCTAGATATAAAAACAAGCAAATATCAAACATGGTCATGGGGTCATGTTCTGCAGGACTTTCATTGGTGATTTCCCTGAAAAGCTAAAGGGGCCAATATGACAGAAAACCATCAAAGGGATGCACAGAAAATGTTAAGTGGAAAATGTTGGCATTGTAAAGCTATTCCAATTTCTTGGAATGCAGTAACTTAATTCAAGTATTAAGAACTGTAAAATACCAATTGACTTCTCAACTACCAGTCTGATAGACATTGAACATTTTTAGGAAATGAAATAGTAGGCCACAACTAGGGCGATAAATCAAGTGTCCCCATGATTCGATTCTTCATTGATAATTTTAGCCAATTATTTGATCATTCAATACCTTAAAATATGCAACGATTTTATTCGATACTGGTGTCTGCAGCAAGTCAGTATAAAATTATGAAATGTCACAATCAGCTACAGTGTCATCAACTCACAGGTTCTACAATTAAATAAAATGATAATTTAAACACTGACAAATACAGCAATGTAGTCATAAGGAAATTAGCTTCTCAGTAAAAAAAAAAAACCAAAACCTTTGCCCACTGTAAAATTAAGTAAAACTGTGGAATGAACACATTGATTGTCACCTGACAAAACAATACATTGGATCACGCACCATTTTGGTTGATGCATCGATACAAATCTATTAATTATTACAACCATAGTCAAATCATCACCTCCCTCACACACACACACACACACACACACACACACACACACACACACAAACACACACACAGAGCTTATACCTTGCAGATACAGGGTCCACTGTGAACACCCAGCCTTCACACTGCTGTTGATCGTGCGCTGTCACTTTCACCTCGTGGTTGACATATTTGCGCCACTCTTGTGGCACCATGTTACACCAGTTACTCATCGCTTCTTACATCCAGGCTTGAAATCGTGGCAGAAAAATCACGTTGTTTTCTGTAAGGTATTATAAACCACCCTAACCCTTTCCCTACATCAAATCGCACCGCCGCTTTATAAGCGCCGAACAGTCCCGGAAGTTAAACGACACACACTAAAGGCAATATGGGTATTGTAGTTTTACAGTGCTACATGGCCAACTAACACGGGTGCCTGTAGAAACTACTACGTGCCGCGTACGGGGCGCTTTCTGTCCGGGCACATTCGCGCTTATGGTTCCGTTTTGAAGAACCGATGTGTGACGCTCGGTTCAAATTTAGTGAACGTTGCTGAATGTGCGATGTCAAGATATAGTCGTCACGGAGGAGGTGAGTCGCTGCACAACTAAACACTTAAAGGTTAAATATTGGAGAAATTCCGTACTTTGTGGTTAACGCGTTCGCATCGTAGTTTGTGCAGCTCCTACAGAAATGGCGGCCACGATGTCGACAGCAGCGCGCGCTTGGATCAGTTCGGAGGTTGCTAAGCTAAGCTAGGTTTTTTTTTTTTAGCTCCGTTTATTTGATTCGCGCGTATTTCCATCGTTTCGAGATGAATATAAACACGACCTAGTTTCTGGAATATGTGTTTTTTGGATGCAAATATCAACTAGCACATCGTTTATGCAGTGTGTAGGTAGGCATGTTAGTTGGTGGAGCTAACGCTGTTAAGCATATCCCAATGTCGTTACCGAGTTTTCGTGATTATTATTTAGTCTCGTTAGTAACAGTGAAAACAATTCACTTAGTTCTATATAGGATAATACCAACGTAATTCTTTTTGTGCATTATTCAGATATAATGCGTATGAAATAGAAAATGACAAATAGAAATAGATGCGTATGAATAGTTTAGAAACACCAGTTAGTTCAATTCACATTTATTTCTCTATATATATTTTTTTACATTATTTATAAATTTATCAGAGAATAATATATGTGGTGGATTCAAAGAGCAAATTACTGGAATTACTGGTGGGTGCCTATAACGTTACACCTGCTGCATTTTTTTTTTTTTTTAACTTTCACTTACTCGTGTGCAAGGATCATAACATCCTACCATCATGGTTTTGTTTTTTCGACTATATGATGGGACTTTCCAACTGATTTAAAGGCGAATTTATTACTAGTACACTCCTGGACGTCAGCAGTAGGTTTGTCAAAAGTAATCACATTCATTACTCAAGTAGAAGTATAGATACTAGGGTTTAAAAATACTTCTGTAGAAGTTGAA
>JBBIGC010000039.1:1899699-1917336 GCA_037576955.1 Lepidarchus adonis
TTTTTGTTAAGTACATAACTCCACATGTGTTCATTCATAGTTCTGATGCCTTCAGTGAGAATCTACCAATGTAAATGGGAGAACTCTTGAAAAACGTTCACAGCAGTGAAAATAACTGTTTGAAAAGAGTTAATTTACAGCAAGGAACTTGTACGGAAGAGGATTAGGGCCACCAGGAAAATATTATTTTAATATTATTATTATTATTATAATATATTTCTGACTTTAATCTCAGATTTCTGACTTTAATCTCAGAATTCTGAGATTAAAGTAAAACAACTGATATTAAAGTCAGAATTCTAAGATTAAAGTAAAACAACTGAGATTAAAGTCAGAATTCTGAGATTTAAGTCAGAATTCTGAGATTTAAGTCAGAATTCTGAGATTTAAGTCAGAATTCTAAGATTAAAGTCAGAAATCTGATATTAAATTCAGAATTCTAAGATTAAAGTCAGAATTCTGAGATTTAAGTCAGAATTCTAAGATTAAATTCAGAATTATAAGATTAAAGTTAGAATTCTGAGATCAGATCAAAATTCTGAGATTAAAGTGAGAAATCTCAGATTAAAGTCAGAACTCAAATAATATTTTCATGGTGGCCCTAATTCTCTTTCGTATAATTTGTGACTGCAGTTTTACAACAACAAATATTTAATAAAAATCAGATCGGTTTGGTTTAATTAAACCGATTCTTTCGATTTTAACATTCTTTCTGTTCGCTTCGAATCACGCGTCTGATAAAATGATTCGTTCATTCCCAGGTTCGGCTAAATGTATCAGTTTTCAGCTGGTTATCTCACTATAGGAACGCGAGTATAGGAAGAGGAAGCAGGATATAATGTGCGCGCGCCAGTGAAAGACAGTATAAATACTGATATTTAAGGGCTTCGTGCCACAACAAAACGTAAGTGTTCAGTTTAAACAGAATCGGTTCACGGGCAGAAAGAAAACACTAGAACACGAAGCGCGAGGGGGCGCGCGCGCGACGTTCACGCTCGTATCGCTTCGCCAATGCAGCCGAGCTCGTGAGGACGTTCGGTTCACTATTCTCGCGAGGAGGCAAATGCTGCTGCCGGACGCGCTCTTCGCACGGTCACATTTCAAGCCGCAGCCCAAGGAGTCGTGCCGTTAACACATAAAAACAATAACGACCGCAACCGCCACTCCATCGGCTCCAACATGTCGCTGGTGGAGGAGTACGCGGAGGAGGAGTACGAGAGAGCGCCGAAAAGGCTGAAGACGTCGGAGGTGGAGGAGGGAGAGGAGCTGGAGGAAGGCGAGGACTCAGACACAGCATCAGCGGGGCTGCTAGGAGACGAGGAGGAGGAGGAGGCATCGCGGCGGCCCAGTGGCAAGAACAGAGACCGGTGGAGCCAGTCGAAATACGGCTCTGAGAGGAAGGTGAGCGCCTCACTTTAACGGTTAAAGCCGCATCCACACACACACACACACACACACACACACACACACACACACACACACACACACACACACACACACACATCGCTGTCCTCGGCTAATAAAGCTAACGCTGAACCCGCTGCGCAGGTGAGGCGTCCTTTGTGTGAAACCAAACCCATTTCTTCATGTATTTACACATTAGACACGCACTCGCAAGAATTTCACTCTTTTCAAGGTCCCCACAATGATAGGAATACTGAGAAATCTGTGGACGTGAGGCTATTTTCATAGTCCTCACAAGGGACCCTTCTCCTTTCTCCACAAATTCAATCCTTTTAGGGAAAAATAAAAGAACAGAAACGTTGTCTTTCGTTTACTGAGCCTGGGGTTGTGATTAGGTTGAGGTGTCTGTGTAGTATTGCTGAAATATAGGATTACAGAAGTCAATGGCATGTACCCACAAAGACAGCAATACCAACGGAGGTGTGTTTTTCGTTAACCGCCAAATCTCCTAGTATTGAAGACTGAAGCTGTTTTCGGTTCTGTTAGTATTGAAACCAAATCAAAATAATCATACGTGTTTGTTTCTGCGTGTGTGTGTTTATTTGACCTCATTTGACTATGAGGAAACTTCACACACCAAATGCGAATTAGCAAAAATGTATACAACTGTTTAAGACAGTTCTGACTGTGGTGCACATTGTGTTCTATCAGTGTCCGTAGTATCATTTTGTACAACAGGAGCTTCTTTTTTGGGATTGGAACAGACAGGCTAGCCCTCACGGCTCAGACATCTGTGAAACCTAGTGCAGATCCACCAGGTCTCCTTCCTGCTGGTAGGTACTATTAATAATAATAATAATAATAATAATAATAATAATAATAATAATAGTAATGTTATATTTTTATAGCGCCTTTCACAAACCCAAGGTCGTTTTGCAATGAAAATATTCACCCCAATAAATAAATAAAATAAAAACAACAATAATAAAATAATAATAATAAAATAAATAAATAAATAAATAATAATAATAATAAGAGTACTAACTACTGCAGATCTGGAACACTCCAGAAGACCTGCTGTTTTGGAGATGCTCTGACTCAGTTGGCAAGCCATCACAATAAGGCCATTATCAAAGTGACTTAGACCCTTACTCTTGTTCATTTTTATTACTTTCAGCAACTAATATATCACACTCCTCTAAACCAGATCATCAGTATTATTTACCTGTGGTTTTAATGTTGTGGCTGAGTGGTATTTGTCTTGTATATATGTCGTCTTGCTGTCTGTTTTGGAGATAAATGTGTGTGTGTATATGTGTGCACATTACCTTAGAGCGCCAGTGTGGGTAAAGATAGAGGTTTGGCTGTTTAGCTGTAAAGTATTCCTGTGAAAACGCTCAGATCTGGGGATGAAACAGCGTGCTGCCTGTAATAACCCACTTTACCAGGTTTAATGAAGAAAAAGAAAACGCAAAACAAGCTTTGACTGGGCTAGATGTTGTTTTTTTTTATGGCAGCTAGCAGATCCTTTGAGTTTTCAACTCGATTATTCCTAATCAGATTCACGTCGTCTGAGACTGGCTGGCGTCCCCCCAGAGAACAGGGACCCACCAGCACTGGGTTCCAGCCCTTTTGAAGATAAAAGGTAGATGTAATGGGCTAGAGATGGAGATTTTGGTTCTGTGGTAGAACCGGGTCAGTTGTGCTTATCTGACTGATAGACCTCGGGTCTGTTTCTGAAACACTAGTCCGTTTACGGCGCTGAACCATCACACTGAACTCAACGAAGCTTGAAAAGCAGTTGACATTTATGAGACGTTCTTTCAAGGCTGAAAAACAAAACAAAAAAACAGCGGCATGGGGTCATTTGACTTGCAGACTGAAAAGACGTCAACATTAATTGCAGTTGCCTCTTTGCTGAGGCAACAAAGTCTTTGTATAATGACTGACACTGCTGTGTTTGTTAGAATGGAAACGTGCTGTATAGCTGAAGGGCACATAAGCTAAATCAGATCTTCACCTTTTTATATAAGGTGTAGTGTAAAAACAATGTTAAAGTTTCAAAACCAATCCATTTCTTCCGTGGAGAAAGTTTTTAAATCAAAGGTTGTGAATAATTGGTTGTACTTTCTCAAAATGGCTGCAGAGTCTTCTGTACATAAAATGCTGTCTGTGTGCAAGATGAATAATGGCAGTAATAAAGTATTGTTTTATTGTCTGGGTTGTAATTCACATGTTTAATTTAAATGCCCCCTGTGCTACAGTCTGACACTGAGAGTTTTAAAGGTAAAATTTTTAAAACAGTAGCAGTTTGAAGTGAGTTGTTGCTATGTTAGTTGATTCTGAGGTTTGTATTTGATGTTCCAAGAAAGCAGTAGCTGTTCCTGAAAGAAAAATTACACAATAAATCACTCAGTAAAAGCCCCATGTTTAAAATTTGCATTACAAATGTGCATCACATTAATATCTGCAAAACAGGCACTAAAAGTGATTTTTTATGAATAAAATACAGCATCTTTTCCTCAAAATGTGCTAGGTTTCAGTTAGTAAAGATACAGCACAATATTGTGTGTGGTATTTGCAGTAATAATATTAGAAGAGAATCCATATTTTATTACTGAATTATCACCTCTATTATTATTATTATTATTATTGTTGCTGTTATTGTTATGATGATGATGATGATATTATCTAAATCTAGAATCTAATTATAAAAATGTATTGCAAAAGACAATCCAAATGAAAATGAGAGATATTAAGGTGGGCAATATGCCAAAATATATAATATTGTTATTGTATATTCAGATAAAATGGAAAAAGCACCAATTATAAAATTACTGTACAAAACTATGAAAAGTAAAGTAGTTTGCAATGTCGCTCACAGCACGAGGGTCCTGGGTTTGATCCCCTGGTCGGCTGTGGGGTAAGCAAGCTCTCCCTGTGTCTGCATGGGTTTCCTCCCACTTTCCAGGCTTGCGCATTGGCTGCATTGGTTGCATTGGTTGGATTGGTTGCATTGGTTGGATTGGCTGCATCGGTTGGATTGGTTGGATCGGTTGCATTGGCTGCATTGGTTGGATTAGTTGCATTGGTTGGATTGGCTGCATTGGTTGGATTGGCTGCATTGGCTGCATTGGTTGCATGGGTTGCATTGGTTGTATTGGCTGCATGGGTTGCATTGGTTGGATTGGCTGCATTGGTTGCATGGGTTGCATTGGTTGTATTGGCTGCATGGGTTGCATTGGTTGGATTGGCTGCATTGGTTGCATTGGTTGGATTGGCTGCATTGGCCCGGTGACCTGCAATGGATTAAGCTGTTTGGATAAAGGATGGATGTTCTGTTTGTAAGGCGTCAGTCAGCCAGTGTCCTTGAAGCACCTGTGATTTCCACAGTTCGCTCAGAAAAACGTATTGTCACATCATATAACATCATATAACATCAATGTGATGTCAGTGTGTTTAGGCACTTGCACACATTCTCTCCACTGCTATCATTTCCTGAGTCTGGTGTCCAGAGTTGTGCCTGATAGTTTGTCTCTTTTATAGACATGGGTAAAGGAAAGTGGGTGTTTGAGCAGAAATAGACCGTAATAGGTTTGCTATCTTTGTGACCTCCTCAGAAAAAGCACACGTCTCTAGGTCAGGAAACGGAAGCACCTTTACCTTTTACAGGCCACATCTGCAGACAGAATGATGAGATCAAAGAAGGGCAGGTGCTCAGTAGACTTGCCTTATCAGCCTCTGAGCGGGGAGACACATTTACAGCTCTTGGTGCTTTGTGGGTTGGAGTGATGGAGGAAGACGGCGAGGTGCATCCACAGTCTTCCCGCTTTTATGTGTATGCAAATAAGAGCTATGACAACAGCCAAGAGGACGCTGCATTTTCTCTCGCATTTCTCTGTTTCTTTCAGTCTGTTTCATGCTTCCTCTCTGGTGGGCGGCTATGTCTCTGGAGGCTGTGAAAGGCATCTGGGCTCACTGTGGGGATGTCTGTAGGATGGAGTGGATGGAAATGAATAATCCTTTCTCTTCTGTGCTTGAGCCCAGGGCCCTGCAATGAGTCTGCACCTGCTCTAGAGGAAATGGGGGCAACCAGGCCAGTTCCAGCTAAGAAATTACCTATTGATTTTAATCCAGTGACGCATGTGCATCAGATGCACAGATATGAGGTGCTGCAGTGGACCTGGACAGCACTGCTGACTGCTGCTTGCAATGACTAATGAGAAAAAATGAAGTAATTCTTGTAATTCTGGCCACAAGCACAATGTGACTCACTGCCAGTTTTTCTTCTGACAGAAATATAACATTGCTATACTTCAAGATGATTCACATCATAATATATAGTTTGTGAGCAAGTGGACAAAATGCATCAGGAAAACAGAAACAGTACCACATTCTAAAAAAGGACAAAAGGAAAATATGACAAATAATTTATTAAAGGCACTTTTAATTGAAAACTTGATTTACTGAACAGCGATGCTTAAACGTTTGTGAACCCATTTGAATTTATATTATTTTTGCATATATATGACCTAAACCCATTTGATTTTCATACCTAAAAAACTCATATTAGTTGAAGAGATCCAAAGGATTCAATATTACATGTGGCAAAAGTCATAAGTGGCAATAATATGTTAATTTTTAGGATTATCTGTTAATTTGAAAGTGAAATTATAATCAGGTTAATATGACCAATATGTTGACTATGGAGCATGAGTGGGAACCTTTTATCTTGAAAATGTGTGTATGGATCTGGATAGTGGCACAAAGGAGATTTTTGAGGATTTTAGAAAGATCTGTTGATGCTTATCGGGCTGGAAAAGTTCCTGAAAGTTTATAAAAATCTCTAAAGCGCTTGGACTCCTCCTAAACCACATCCAGACAGGATATAAATATATATATATATAAATTATAGTCTTTGGTTACCCGATCCAGGAATTATTGACCAACAAAGATCATTCCAAGAGCAAGGAGTTAATGCCCTGTAATGTTCAGGTACATAAATGAAATGAAATTGAAATAAAATTAAATTTGAAATGAAATGAAATTCAACTTTATTGTCATTGCACATGTCACAGGTACAAGGCGACGAAATGCAGTTTGCATCCATCCAGAAGTGCTTTAGCCATAATATAGATATATGTTGGCAATAATATAAATATGTAAATATATTACAAATGACAAAAATGGTCTATTATAGATATGGTTATATTACAATGTACACGGTGTGAAGGTAATATGCTATAGTTATAGGTATGTACAGGCTGTAATGAGTGTACAAGCTAAGCACAGGCTATATATATGAGATTATACATAAGTAAATACAAAGCTGAACATGAGAATAATTAAAAAAATTATCACTCTATCTCCAGTCCATATTGTCCATTTATGGAACAGAATCTGCAAAACCAGCCCGTTTTGAATACACAGTTCTTTCTGGGGATGGCACAGTGATTGAGGCTTGTGGTTTGGGTTGACTGGTTACTCTAAATTGTCCATTAGTATGTGTGAGTGTGAATGGTAGTCTGTATCTGTGATGCCCTGTGATTGGTTGGCATCCAAGGGGAATCCTGACTTCAGCTGGCATCGGCTCTAGCTTTCTCATGACCAGAAATGAATAAGCAGTTTGTAAAACGAATGTATGTTGTTTGTGTTGTCATGATAACACATTTGCATATATTTGCTTATTCAGCATACAGCAGTTTAGCCCCACCCATTCACATTACACGTATGAGGAGTGTTTCAAAAACTGCATTGAATGAGACATGATAATGTGCAGCTAATCAGAACAGAGGCTTTTGTTGATCTTTATTGATCATGATCGCATATTAACCAAAGTCTGGTGGCTATTAGAGAGGTTCATGTAAAAGTAATTTATGGTAGAAAAACCCATTAAAACATGGAACATAAAGGAATATTATTAGATTATTTTCAAATTTCCCTCCACATTTTTGCTCATTCATTTGAATTCAGATCAGTACTGTAAGACTTGGGTAAGACCGAGGGGAAAAATAGGAATGTCCTGATATGATCCAAATGCTTGCGATCAGAGCTGATTCAGACGTATTGTAATGGAACAGAAATCGGCAGAAATAAGCCACCTTTTCACTTCACAAAGAGATCTAAAATAATTGTGTGGCTTTTATGCTGAGATTCAACCTTCTGACACTTAATGTGTGTGTGACACGCCACCGGAAACTTCTGTAAAATACTGTTGTGTATTTCAAATGTAAGAACAGAACTGTCACAGAAAAGTCATTGTTAACCAAATCATCTCGTCTCTCGCATTGTGAGACATATGTGACTGACTGGTAGTGGTAGTGATAGTGGTAAACACCTTGACGTTGTGATCAGAGGATTTCAAGTCCTGACCCTTGATCAAGGTACCGTCCCACTACACTGCTCACGGAGGCAAATAATTGATTCCAGTAAAAAAATAATTACAGCCAAACCTCGTTAACTCGCCCCTATTGGTCCGGGCTCTAAATTGGGAGGGAAGTGGGGTTGCCGAACTATCGTAACGAGTAAATACACAGGAGGAAATTGGGGTTGCTGATCAAACGGGGTTTGTCTGTACAGTATGTGCTATCAAACCTGCTGTTCCAAAAACCCTAAATGTACAAGTCTAAGTATGAAATTAGCACATAAAAACAAAGAACGGTATATAGCATATCTTAGCTGAATTATGTGGCTGTTTTAGTATCAGACGAGTATTAGTTCAACATTTAAGGACTAAAAATGGGTCAAGGGCAAAAACTGAATCTGCACATCCACTGGTTACAATGCAGTTACTGCAAACTACTGTTGTTGGTGGGATCTTTATAACCGGTCGAAATCTATTTTAAGGTCCAAACAGTTCTCAAGTGTTCTACAAGTACTTACACTGCACATATTAATCAGTGGTGTAATATATAACTCTTATGATATCATATCGCTCACCTTAGCACACATACAAGCATGAAAGATAGTTACACTGTTTCACTTATTTAAGTAGTGTTCAAGGAGTAAAAGTTAAAAATCGTTTTTCTACCTGTGTATGCGGAGCTCAGAGACTGTGATATACAGTCTGGTAGTAAAGGCTAGAGTCTGGGTATTGTTTGCTGTTCTATGTTCCTCTAAATAATCTCATTTTTATTCCATGTACAACTGACTGGCATTGAAAAGTATCATTGCTAGTTTTGACCAAAGTCTTGAGACACGTCCACGCTTCCTGTTCAAGGTATTTTCCATAAATGGAGGTGCTCTGACATGGGCGCTTATGGGTAATGCAGACACTGGAGGAGCCACCTTTCTGCTAAGTGCAGTTGCTCATTCTTTTAAGTTTTACTCTTTAGGTTTTACTATTGTGTGTGTGTGTGTGTGTGCGTGTGTGTGTGTGTGTACCACCAAAAGCTTGAGCTGAGCACTGTGTTGGTCTTTATCAGGGGAAACCCTAAAAATTATTTTCATGCCTCATGAAACAATAAACATTCAGAGCCTCACCACACACCCAAGGCATGTTCAGGCCGCCCTGAATAGAGTACACTACAACCCTCCATAACACAGCTTATCATTATGATCACGATCTGTAATACAGTTGGACCGACTGCTGCAGAATTCGAATAATTAAAAAATGCTAATATACAATTTACCTGAGAAAATGTAACTTTCCACTGTGATGTTGTAAACCATGGGAATATGACAATTTGTGTTCTGTTCAATTTAAAATGCATAAATTAAGCATAATCCAGTATGTAATATATTTTTAAAGACAAAAAAAATTTGTGATTTACCTGTAACTTTTAATTAGAAAGCAAATACTATGCAAAATATTGGTTTTGGTTCAGTTTTATGCGCAACATGAGTGATATTTATGTAGTAGATTTTTCATGCTCTTTGTTTGGAAGATTTAGGTAAAAGCTCATCTAAGCATATTGTAATAGATTGAGTATTAACAGAAATAAGACACATTTTCAGTTACTAAGTACTAAATGTCTGCGCTGTGGACCCTAAAATAAGAGTGTGCCTTCTAACACGTACCTTGTCACTGCAGGGAACAGTTATAGCATTTCACCTTCCCCTCCCAACGCTGTATGAACAGAAAATGTGTTCTCATTTCTCATTGTGCTTTAATGAAAGTGTGAAAGAATAAGTATGGTATGGCATATAACTGTCATTCAAACTTGTTTAGCTAAAGATAAGGACTTGCTGGTCATTTTAGAAAGTTTTATAGGCGCTGCAATCAGAATGTTAATGGAGATAGGCCGTCTGAGTCTGCTAGCCTGAGTGAACATATCAGTGATTAAGACACTTGGAGTCAGAAAAGAAGAAACACATTCATAATCAAAAATGTGTTGCCTGTAAATGATAAATGGAAAATCAGAATAGAAAATTAGACCAATCAAAAGAAAAAACAGGTTCTTGATTGAGACTTTAACATGGTGCTGTTTTTTCTGCAGCTGCTGCATTACCTGGAATGAACCGATGCGATCTTGCAGCTGCATATTTAGTCTGGGTTCTAGTTCAGGTGGCTTGATTTGAGCAAATTATTATGTAAATTGCAGTGCCAAATAAAAACATATCTTACATTGATAAACATTGTGTTACATTTTTTGTTACATATATTTTTCAGTATTCATTCCTGTTTTCCTTTGTTGTTCCTTATGCAGTTAAAGAAAACCATGGCAGACTTGTTAATATCCTGGTTACATATTTATTTGTTATTGATCACGTCTTCATGAGATTGCTTCTAATATTGTTTTCTTCATACACTCACACACTACTGCTTTTTCATGGCCAAATGTTAAATATTGTCGGAAAATGTAAAAGTCTTCAAAAGAACTTTAAAAGTGCCATGATGCGTACGGATGATGTTCACTCACAGGAAATGTGCAGCATGTTTGCAAAATGTGTTTTTTTTACTTGTTATCCATAGTATGAAGAGCCATTCAAACTGGCACAGTCAAGCCTAAATTCAACCATACAACAAAATCACAAAAGTCAGTCCAAAATACCAGGCAAGGCTCAAACCCAGAAAGATAAATGCTCAGTAGTTTAGGCGTAGGCAAAAAAATACTACACAATGCATTTTTGGGGCATCCTGCTTAAATGCCCTTAAAAAGAACTGGAGTGGAGTTCAGAGCTCTGTCGGTTGTGGACTGGTGGCTGGAATCAGTCAGTTGGTTCATGGCAGCACTGTAATACATTTAAATGACAAACAGGTGCATTTAATATGTTTATTGTGCATATTTCACAATATTTTTTGCATTAAATTTTTGTCATCAGGTATTCTCACAAGCAGTGATGGGTTTACTGATATGACAAAGTATTTTAAAACACCAATTGTGTCATTAAGATTTTAATGTCTATACAAAATGCAGTGATATGTTTTAAAACAGAAGGACAAAAATAATTAAGTGCACTTTTGAAATAGTAAACATTATTGTTTACAAATGTTTAGTTTTTAATACAGAATAAATATATATATTTTTGAAGAACTGTAGTGTATTTAAAATATTTTTGTATTTTTTATGTGGTAAAAGATTTTGGTGCAGCCGTCCTGGAAAAATGAGATTTTATTATGTCGTTTTTTAGACACAACTGTAATATGCTTGGAAAATATTTATACAACAAGTCAACTGCATTAAGAATTGAAGTCACTGAATGTGCAAAGTCTAAGTTTTTGATGCTACGGATCCAGGAGGGGAAAGCTAGCTGAAGCCGAGCCGTAGTTGGACATTGCTAGGTATTAGCGCATGGCTACCTGGCCGGGCACAAATCTTTTGAAATGTTACTTGGGTTCTGGTCTGTTTCGATCACGTCAGCACAAAAATCTCTCTTGCTTGCGATGTTCTCACCGTTCCAGCAGTAGCAGCAAACGCAGCTTCAGCTGCTGGAAGAACCATTGATCATGTTTGGATTATGTAAATAGTTTAAATAATTGTTCATTTAAAATGTTCACGAAATTAAAAGTTTTGTGATAAGTCCTGAATTTAATTTTCAATAAGCCATGACATGGTTCCCCTTGTATCGTGCGAGTGTGTGACCTGTGACTGTGCGTCATTGAGAGACTTTATGAAAGGCAGGATACACAAGCGTGTTTTTTTTTTACCCAAGAGAGTGAGTATCATTATAATCGCTTAGCTGTTTTGGCCAAACATTAAAATTCCAATCGGGTTCAGACAGAAGCGTATAAATGCATGTGTGGTTCGGGTCAGGCTTGGTCACTGCCCTGTCGGAGGCGGGTCTGGTTTGGCCCGTACAGCACTCTACTAATCTTCTGATGTTAGAACTCACACTCAGACAGTTATACCGCACAGGAGCGCCGTAAATTAAACTGTTCCGTTGTCTTTTGGTGACTTACATGCTACACAGTTTTTGAATAGTGTCTTCTGGCTTTTAGCACTTTTAATTAAGCAGCTTCTGAACTACAAATGCAGCCGAACACCCACTAGGTCAGAAAAGCACAAATGTGTCTGTATTGCATGGTATGCATGGCCAAAAATACACAAGGTGTTTAAAACCTTCTGCTTTCATGTGAATGCTCACCACCACTGCAGTCTGTTCGGGTCAATATTAGCTCGGGTGCCCCAGCCCAATTAATAAAAGTTTGATGCTCCCTGACCGCAGTGACTTGTAACACAGGGCCACGTTAAGTTAGA
Organism: Lepidarchus adonis; assembly: GCA_037576955.1. Taxonomy (NCBI): domain Eukaryota; kingdom Metazoa; phylum Chordata; class Actinopteri; order Characiformes; family Lepidarchidae; genus Lepidarchus; species Lepidarchus adonis. Next base: position 1,911,744 of record JBBIGC010000039.1, read on the forward strand.
CACATGCTGTGATCTCAGTAGCGGGCCTTCACAAGGAGCATCTTGAAAGCCCAGAAATTTCTCTGAAGACGTTCTGAGGGTGATGCAGCTCCCGGCTGCCCTACTTAGTAGAGATTTCACTGATGGCGGCTAATGCTCAAAAAGTTTCAGACATCAGAAGACTTGCAGAGGTAATGTTTAATATTCTCCAGCTTTCATGAGTCGTCTGCTTATGTAATCACACTCTGGAATTAATATTGTACCCGCCTTTTATTTATTTATTACTCCCCTTTGACTGTCTTCTCTCATTCATGCGTGCAGACAGGCTATTCGCTCTGAAGCATATATCATTTTTTCTTCTCTTGAAGTATTTTCATTCAGTGAAACAATGCAAATGGCACAATTAGCATAAATGACTAAGGAGTTATTGTCAATGTGTTTCTCTTTCTTTAATGGACATGTAGAGTACATCAGTATACAAAGGCATGTGATGTACCATCTTATGCAAGAGTTTGAGCACCCATTGATAAATAACAGATTTTGTAATTGAAAAGATGTTAACGCAGTCTCTCTAGGACGTGGGACAAAATGCACAATATTTTCAGCAAACATTGATGCATAGTTACTTTTTATGTGATAACTTGAAAAAAAAAACCATATTGTGGTACTCTGCAAAAGTTCGGACGCTCTACATAATCTGTACTTAGTATCACCTCCTCTGGCAGATATCATAGCTTGCAAATGCTTTTTAGAGCTAAGGTCTTTCAATTCTTGTACTTGGGAATTTCTCCTATTCTTCCTTGCAAAACGCTTCTAGTTCTGCTTCTACGTCTTGCTTGCACAGCTCTTTTAAGATCTACCCACACATTTTAATGATGTTTAAATCAGGGGACTGTGATGGTCATTCCAAACCTTCAGCTTGCATCTTCAGCCTTCAGCCTTCAGGTCGTCCATGGTAAAGGATCATTGTCCTGTTGTAGAAGCCATGCTCATTTCAGCTTCAGCTTTTTACAGATGGTGTAGTGTTTGCTTCCAGAATTTGCTGGTATTTAGTGAAATCCATTCTTCCCTCCACCTGTGCAATGTTTCCTGTGCTACTGGCTGTAACACAACCCCAAAGTAGGATAGATCCACCCCCGTGCTTAATGGTTGGCATGGTGTTCTTTAAATGAAATGCTGTTCCTTTTTTCTTCAAACATATATTTGCTGGTTGTGGCCAAAGAGTTTTAGTTTAACTTCATCAGTTCACAGCAATTGTCTCCAAAAAGGATCAGGCTTCTGTAGTTGTTCTGTTGCATACTTCTGACATTGGATTTTATGATGGGGATGCAGGTAAGTTTTCTTCTGCTAACTCTTCCATAAAGTACAGTGGAACCATGCACCACCACTCCTGAGTCTGCTAATTCATCCTGCAGGTTTTTTGCAGTAAAATGGGGATTTTGATTTGTTTTTCTGATCAGCATATGAGCAATTCTTTCAGAGAGTTTTCTTGGTCTTCCAGATCTTGTCTTGACCTCCACAGTTCCCCTGAACTGCCATTTCCTAATTTCATTTCTCACTGTGGACATTGCAAGCTGACAACGCTTTGCTATCTTCTTTTAGCCTTCTCAATGACTCATTTTCACAGTCTTACACAGCTGCTTAGAGGAACCCATGGTTGTTGAGTGTCCACAAGTGTGTGCACAAGGTTTGAAGAGTCAGAGTATTTGTAAAGATTTGAAATTCGCACCAGATGACATTTACTAATGACAGCCGCTGACATGCATAAGATCTAACAAGCTGATGAAGGTCTGAAACCTTGTAAAAATAATCTGGGACTTTTGCACAGTGTCATAAAAATGTTTTTATTTTTTATTTTTGTTCAATTTATGGCATAAAAAGTAACTATGCGTCAATGTTTGCTGAAATTATTGTGTATTTTTTCCATTTCCTAGATATCATCTAAACAGGTTAACATTGTTGACTGACGCATTCTTTTTCCAAACAAAATTGTATGTCTACTAACCAAATCTGAGCACAATTCTAGTGGATGACACAAAAGCAGTACTTTCGGGAAGACAGTTTAAATGAATTTAACAGTTTAGCTCAAGCGTAAGAAATTATTTAACTTTATACAATTCTTAAGTAAAAATGTCTGAATTTGTTTTATCAAGGTTAAATTAAATTAAAAGATTTTGCCAAAGATTGGATTGAAAAGAGTCATTGAGGTAAATGAATACATGATCACATTTGTGTTCAGTTAAATACAGCCAGTGTGATTACAATTAGTTGACATGTTTTCAGTGCAAAAGTCCAACAGGCTGTTAGTTCTGGTGTGTGTGTGTGTGTGTGTGTGTGTGTGTGTGTGTGTGTTTTATCATCTGCTGTTATTTTATTTTATACCTTGTGCTCATTTGCCACTTTTGCTTTTTATATTTAGTGTAAAAAACTGTTTAGATTTGTCTTAACATCATGTATTGTCCAGAGTGGAAAAGCGAGAGTTGAATGCTGTTTGGTTGCCATATCTGTGTTAAAGCTGAGGTGCACTCTTCTTACAGGCTCTTGCGACTTTGTTGGTTTGCAAAAGCGTCTTTCGCGCGCGTACTTGGCGCCCATGCATCTGCACCTGAGCTCCTTTTTTGCCTGGGGGCTGGATGAGAAAAGCTTGAAATGTGTCACTCTCCGTAATTAATTCCTGCAATTTTGATAATCAAATTGAGGACTTTTGGAATTTGATTGAATTATGGTCCCAGCACAGCAGAGCCATTTAAGCGGCATTCCATTCAATTTGGAGTTATTTTAAGCTTCATTCATAACTTGCATGGTTCCTTGTGATTCTCTTCTATTTTTACATTATTTTGTCTTTGGTGTCATAAGACTGAAGCACAGCTGCTGATAAAAAGAGGTTTGTTTGTCTCCTGTAAGCCTGATTAGGCTGTTTATGCTTTTGTGTAATTAAAATCAGACTCATAATACATAATCGGTTGAGCATGAATATTCCAGCACATGGCCATCTGTTGCACTTTTTTTCCCCTCTTGAGTATTTTTATGTTTCTGTAGTTAATTAAGAATTTGCATTACAATTAAACAAAAGTACAAAAAAAACTTCAATTGATGGTCCTCAGTAGTACGTGTGTGTTCTCAGTGTGAGCATGCTGGCAGGGTTTTTCCTTCGTCTTTCTGTTCATTTACCAAATGATTCCTGGTGCTGGGGGAACAGAATATTTGCCTTTTGGCTGTGTTTCACCTCAACAGTTAATCAGTGGATTAAACGTCCATTCTGTGATTGCAGCAGCAAACAGCAAATCATCAAATAGTGAAATCATATTCACCATCCTGCCTGTGGTTCATCATTGGAGTGGCGTTGATGCACTTGTTAGCACCACGTTAGCAATACCACTGTTGCACTGTTACAGGGCCACTCTGGTGGTACATGCTCTATACCCTGCACAGCTTTTTATTTATTCATTTATTTCATTGCACTTTTTTCTAGAAATTAAAAATTACATTTTAAAATATCTGCTGTCCTTAAGTTAAAACAGGTATGTCAAGATTACTTGATTGGATTTGATTACCCACTTTAAAAGTCATTGATTAAATTGTACATTTTCTCAATAATTGACAGATCAATGATTATCAGGCATTTTACATGATGATGAACATTTGAAATTCTCCATTTGCTCTCTCTCGCAGTAAACCTCTTACTGGACAGTAAGTTATTACAGTTATTACATTCATTAAAATGATTTTGACAAGCCTGTAGTGTGTTTTATTATTTTTTATATTGTATCTCAAGTAAAGCATTTTGAAATCTTGAATTTATAAAAAAAAATCAACAAGAAAATATAAAATCCAAAAATTACATACAAATATATATACAATATTCATTGTCATCATTGACACTGCATAATAATAATCAGTTTGTCATTTAATCATTTAAGAATTACATTTTAATTCCTGATTTTACATAGATATGTTCTTGATTGATATAATGTATTAAAATTAATTGTAAATTTAAATTAGTTAAGTAACCACATAAATCTGACATCCTTGGTACTGGGCCAGAAAAAAATCTGTGTGTTTCTATTACTGCAAAAATCTTAATTTTAGCATCTGCTGTATTTCTCTTGTGAGCAATGTTTGTTATTAGAGTGTTGAACAAAGGCGACTGATGATGTGATTTACTTTCCTATTCATGTGATGTTTCCTTACGGGTGCACTGACAACATGACAAGAATGTTGCACTTAAATAAAATAAATTAAATCACATTTATTACCAACCAATCTTATCTTCTAGATACTGTCTTATCTTGTGTGATATTTCTTAGTTGTGTCAAGCGTGGGATCAGTTAACACCACTGAATCACGAACTATCAACAAGAAAAAAAGTCACATGTTTTTATTCACTGTGATTGGTAATGGAATAGAAAAAAAGTGAAAAAAAATAGTGTGGGTAAATATATATATATTTTTTATTATTGTAAAAAGACACAAAGATCAAATATCTTATTATAAAAATGTTTGTTATAGTCAGTTTTCACTGATGTGGCATGAATGAAAGTCAGTTTTAAACTTTGTTTGCTGTAGATGCCTTAGGAATGTCATTACTTGTCAGAAACATGCTCATGAAAGGATCTTTTTCAGATCTTTGTAACAAATTTCCTCCTGTCAAAGATTCATTCTTTTTCATTCAGAGAGTCAAAATTGGTAGATGCCAAGATGACAAGACCTTGAAAGTAGAACAGCAGAAAGGTTTAATAGTGTGTGAAGGAAAATAAATGCATGAGATCTGAGTTGAATGCAGCGGTGTGTTTACAGAGTCAGTCTGTGTTATTATTCTCAAACATTTCAGGCCGATTTTATCTGCTCACTCCATCGGAGCCTTATTTCACACTGCGCTGGAGTGCTACTGAAATTAAGCTTTAGCTTGAAGAGAAAACAAGATTTTTCATATGCATTTAAAGAGACTGCTCCGAGTGTGAGCTCAAAATGAGAGAGTGAGAGAGAGAGAGTGAGTGAGTGAGAGAGTGAGACAGAGAGAGAGAGAGAGAGAGAGAGAGAGAGAGAGAGAGAGTCTGTGAAAATCATCAAAGCAAGAGAAATTCCAGCCCGAATGTCAATGTGTAATTATAAAAGTAGGGCAGAAAATCCAATCTGTAATAACCGCTCTCTGTCTCTCTCTCTTTCTCACTCTTTTTTTCTTTCTCACTCTCCCCCTCACTCTCTCTCGTCTGTGTGTCCATCTGTGTGGAGGAGGACAGCGCAGTTGCCGACGCATCCGTGAGCTGAATTTGAAAAGCAGCTCCATGTTTGTTGATCGTAGCTGCAAGGATCAGCGGTCAGTTTTACACTGGATGGAGGGTGAAGTGGGGGCTGTGGGTGGAGGAATAGCGGTTATGGGGTTGATCCTGCACAGTGTAAGGTATAGAGCAGGGGTGCTCAATACGTCGATCGCGAGCTACCGGTCGATCGCGAAGACATCGCTAGTCGATCGCAGAACCCATTCAACATAAACTACCGCACACGTGAGACAACACAGCGTAAAAACGATTGATCCTTGAGCCACAGAAAACACTGCAGTACAGATGGAGCCAATCATCCATCCCCACTGTGACGTTTGGCAGTTGATTGACAT
>JBBIGC010000039.1:1923148-1933373 GCA_037576955.1 Lepidarchus adonis
ACACACACACACACACACACACACACACACACACACACACACACACACACACACACACACACACACACAAACTCATACACTCACTCACACACACACAAACTCACCCACTCACTCACTCACACACTCTTTCACTCACTCACTTTTCACTCACTCACCCACTCACTCATTCGCTCACTCACTCACTCACTCACTCTTTCACTCACTCACTCACTCACTCACACTCAACTGCCTCCCCAACTGAATTTCATGCTCTAAACGTGTCATAAGTTACTGGGGCATCAGACCATCACTTACTAATTTAGGCTTCACAGTGTTGTCTCCTGCATTTTGGGGGTGTATGATGATCCAGCACAGTAGGATTTCCATCATAGTAGCTTTGCACGTTTGTGTGCAGCTGCCGGAAACAAGGTCGACCTGTGCGCTTTTGCATCTTTGCTTCTGCAGAAGCTTTGAGCGATGATGTGCTTGTTTTTTCAGCTGCCATTTTGCAGGATCAAGAGTGACTTTTTTCCGACCGCAAAGTGCTGTTGTAATTCAGAGTCAGCTACTGGGAGTTTGGAAACAAGGGTAAGGTGTTGTAATGTCTCGTCTTTCCTGGGTTTGTGTCTAGAGCCTATTCCTAGAGTACACTGCAGTTCTAATGAAAGTTCTCCATTGAAAATGCTTTTAAATTCATTGTAAGGTTGGGCAGGGTAGAGCTGGGAACTATCATTATCATATTGATCATTCTTACCATGCTTTTCTGAGTATGTTCTGGATATTATTAGTACTTGATGTTCATCGAATGTCAGAAATAATACATATTGTAACATTGTTTATTGTGAAAATTTTGTGACCGTTTTGTGAAAGTTGCTGTCACCCACCACTTTTCTACAGCTAGTTTAGGTTTTTACTGGCACTATCTTACCTAACGAATCATCAGATTAAATTTGTGGTCTCTCACACGATCCTAAGGACTTTTTTTTTTACATGTGGTGTGGAAAATTTCTTGACACAGAATCACATCTGGTTTGGGAACATCTGTGTTTAGGATTATAAAGCCCTACACAGAGTAATCAAGACAGACGCTGCATCAGCTTTACCATCTCTGTAGGACATCTATACCAGGAGAAACAGGACCAGAGCATCTAGGATCATCTCAACTCATTGTTCCTCATTCAAGCCACAGCTTTTAACTGCTGTTGTAGACCTGACACAGTCTCATGTACAGGTAGTCCCCGAATTATGATGGAGATATGTTCCAATGACCCCATTCGAACGGAGACACAGAAATATTCAACTCAACTGAACTTTGCACTTCACAGTAGTTATTCTATATGCACAATGTATAGTTTAAATACTCTTGGATCTTGAATTTAGAGACTTGGGTGATGTCCCTTCTCATTGACCCTGTTAATCTTCTGAGATTTGGCGGCCCTTTAACTGTTCATGCACAGAATGATTATTTTCCTCAAGGAAAATCTGTTATTTTTCATTTATTTATTAATCAGTTATTTACCCTGTGCAGTCAGAATACTGCAGAAGTGAAATCAGTAGACCGTGCTGGGTCTCGGTTTCCTAACCCTGCGTTAAAGTCTGCCTCTAGAGGAGGTACAAGACCTGCTGGTCCATGTTGGCTATACTACAATTCATCAACAAGTAGAAGCTAAACTTTCTGGGTGCTACTGTGTTTTATAAGACCATAGAAAAGAAGCAGAGACTTCCTTTAATGGTGGAGGGACTATGAGCTCATTCAGAGCACAGTTCCGGTTGCTATGTTCATAATATTAAATTGTTAAACCAGATAATCAAGAACATGTGATTTGATTAATTATTCATTGATTTGATGAATATCCTTATTAGGACATCATTAAAATAATGAATTGCCATTAATCACACTATTGTTTGTAGTTAATCACAATTCACTGGATTTGCCATATTGGCTCAAATTTGGCCCTAATATTGGATTGGCTTTTCTCATTTAAAAAGCTGTGCTTTTGTTATAGTAGTATGATTGGAGATCAGAGTATATTAATGACATTAAAATAAGTTATATGACATCTTTGCAAAATTTATAGAAGGAGAATGCAGAAACAATTAGCATTTAAGGGTTAAACGGCACATAAAGGAGACATAGTGATTCGTGGTTACATCGCTCACTGCCTTTTTTCATTTATTTATTTTTTTACACTGTTTGCGACAATACAAAGTTTGCATTGGAACTACTTGGTGAGCAGAGCGGACGAATACAATCAGCGTCACACAGTACTATACGATGTCGTTGTGTCATTCCCGCTCTTATTTTTTGTGTGTGTTGTTTCTTTGGAAGCTTAATCATGGCTCCCAAGCTAAAGACACTCTACAGTAAAGATCAGGAACTATTTCACTTCATTATTGCTGTGTATGTGTTTATTTTATCCTCTCACTGCTAACGAATTACATCTCCCAGAAAGCAACTCTCTTTCCAACGCTTTTCCACCCTATTACCCGCCTGTTTTCTGGCACCAGACACTACATAGACCACAATGCATTGCTGTCCATGAAACACACATTCAACAACAAACATCTACAAGAGAGACTTGTGTTAGCTATTTGTGTGCTACTCGTTTATGTTTAATAAATATATGCCATCATTACATGCATCAGTTCTGACTTACAGCGAAATTTGTGTCGTGTTGCCTTCGGAGGAACGGAACCCTGATGTAACTCCCTGTAGTAAGATCTGTTGTGTAGAAGTAGTGCAGAGATTTAAGAGGTGATAAAAGTACAGTATGGAGCGTATTGACGTAATCAGCGATGGTTCTCACTTCTGTGTTTTTCATTGTGTCGGTCCTATGCAACATGAGTGACACCTCGTACACTGAGGAAGTGAAGCAATATGCCTCTAGGTTGATACATTGCCAAACTCCTGTTGCTTACTTCTCTTTCAAACTGATCAAGAAAAATCACACTTTTCTGACTCTGTTAGCTTTACATTTTTCTTTGACCACTTCCAGAGTGAGAGATGAGTATCTTCATGCTTCTTGAAGGCTTTCTTCAGGGGCAGTGATAAAAAAGATTAAAAAATAGTCATGTGAAGTAGCAGAAGTCTTGTCCTTTTCCTGTTGTGTGTGCTGTTACTTGTGCTGTGGTTTAATCTGCATCAAAGTGAATGGAGGCCGTTTCAAATGATCGTGTTTCATTCTGTTCTGATCTAGCAAATATTAAATGCCCCTAGCAAACATTCACATTCATGTGAATTCTCATACACCAAACGTTTGTAATTTTAAGTTAGTTTTACTTAAAGAGAAACTCTTTTCACTGTTCTAGTGTTTTTCTTCTGCAGTTAAAAAGATGGGATACAAACAAAGTCACCAAAGTCTGATGTGAAGTTCTTCATTATAGAAATTAAAGTTAATTTCAGAATAATAGTTGTGATCATTGGAGCAAGGTCATTTTGTCTGCAAAAATTACCATTAAATTTACATTTTACATGTGTTTATAGGGGTAAAATAGTGGTCAATCCCAAAAGATCAAGTGCACACCATTAATACTTTAATACAAAAATACATTTTAAGCCTAAAGCTTATCTCAGAATTATCATGAAACAATTACCCAGGCTTATGCCATTATATTTGTGACCATTTCATGTAATAACTTCATCTGAGAGAGCTTTTAGAGGCATTAAATTCTTATAAAGTGGGTTCACATTGCTATGAACAGTCTGGAGCACATTTCTCTGGAATGGTGCATTTCTCTTTATACCACTCTGAAAGATTTTTACATGTCATGCCTTTATTTCCATTAAAGTAACTAAACACAGCTTTTTTATATGCTTTTATGCTGCATTCACTGAGTTGTAGGAGGTTATTTACATGTTTCAGTAAAAGAGACTGACATGGTTCTTTCAGGTGTCAGGATTTAATTTGGCTCATATTTCCTAAAACATAAAATATCAGCCAAATAAAAATAAAACTTCGCTGTCTCAGTTAGATTGGGTAATGTGCACAGTTAGCAACAATCATTAGCATTGCATAACTTCAATGTTGCGATGTAGGTTTTTTATTTTTTATATTTAATATTTTTTCAGCATGTACTTTGCGACAGAAAGTAATCTGTGATCTTTTTGTGCTTTATTGCACCATCGACATGATGGTTTTTGTAACCTAAATACTAATCCGCACTTCAGGTTGCCATTGTGGTTTAGCACCAAAATAGGCTGTTTTTGTCTCTGTGAGAGGACGATGTTTTTATGGCCTAAGCAAACTGAAAGAAGCCTTGGGCAAAGCTAGTGCTTTTTCAGTTACCGTTCTACCTCTGCTTTTCTCTAAATGAAGTGTGCAAGGTCACGGTGAACAAAAATGTTAAACAGTATTGCAAGATTCTTTCTCTTTTCCTGCATTCACTGACTCGAAGTCATTTTGCTTTGGGGATTAAAAAACACAAAGGTCATGTAATTAGGTCAAATCAGAACAGTAGTGACCTGGGAAAGAGTTCACATATATTAACCTTCACTGGTGTCTTACAATAGTGTATTTCTTTGCCAGGCTAAGCTCATATTACTGCAATAAATCAATATGCCAAACTCTTTTGCTGAGAACGGTCTTTATTGTGTAAATATTGCCCCAAAAGTCAATGAGTTCATCTGTGTGAGTCAACTGAGAGTCTTTAAGATGAGCAAGCAGCTGTTTCTTTTTCTAGTTTGCATTAGATTTAACATTTCAATGAGGATTTATAAATAAGGGGAGTTTACTTTCTATTCTTCATCCTCATATCCAAGACTGCTCTATGAAATCACACCGGCAATTACTGATAGCATTGCCCATTACATTGCATTAGATATGAGGCCAGTGAAAATTATTGAGGATCCATGATTTGAGCAGCTAATGGAAACTCTGGAGCCAGGAAACATTGTACCTAAAAGAAGCCATCATGTACCTAAGATAAAAAAACATCATGAAAGGAGATTATAGAGTAAATAAGGACAGTAGAGCAGTGTTTTACAACAATACATGACTGTGCCTGCATGACTTATTACAGATGAGCGGTGACTGCAGTCGTCTGTTGTAGAAAAAAAGAAATGGGAGAGAGTCAGAACACAGCAAGCAAAGCTCAGAAACTGAATGGTCACGAACACACAAGACATACCAGGTGAAAAGCAAGTGGCTATTATATATAATAAAACAGCCAAAGTGATTTCACATTTAGAAATATTAACCATTGATTCATTGTGGAGAACACAGCATCTGTGTCTGGTCAGTCACTTCCAAAAATGTGCTAAAGCCACAGCAACACTCAACACTGATTCACATTCTACACACATATTGTGAGTAGTTACCACAGAGCCTTCAGTCCGTAGGTGAGGGCAAGAGGGTCAACCAAGATTTAGACTTCGTTTCAGTTTTGAAGCCCTTGGTCACTCTGACAGAGTTACTGTCACAGGATATAAATGTTTCATTGTCTGCCACTCTGCCTGTGATCTAGACACACTGCCTGTTTAAAAAACTATTTTTATAGGATATTTAACATGAGGAGGTGTATGAAATTGTAAAGAATCAGCCTGAAAGTGTCTCTAGAGCAAATTGATCAGAATAAATAGTAACTAATGACTTTTTTCCCTGGGGTATAAAATATGAAATGACACACAGTCCAATTGTTCTTAGCCAACATGTTAAAGACAATAGAACATGCTGTTTAAGATTAAGTAAGGGAAATGTGTCTACCTTCAAGTCAGGAAATGGCTACAAGAAAATGACTACTCCCCTAAGCCTGCCTGTTTCTATAGTCAGAGGAATAATAAATATGTTTAAAACAACTGGAGCAGTGGCTGGACACCACACACAGTGAGGAGAAGGGTAAGAGAAGTAAAAAATCCTCCAAAGTTCACTGTTAGAGAACGGCACTAACATGTTGTATCCTGGGGGCCACAAAGTTGTACAAAATATTAACATCAGGGCTCGTATAATTGTTTAATTTTGTGTAAAAATATTTCTTAGAATGGGATTTTTAAATAAATGTACTTCAATTAAAGCTTGGATTTTCTGTTTTTTTGTGGAAAAAAGTTTTATTAGAAGATCACATCTTAACCTGGTGCCAATAATCATGTAATTATAAAAAAAAATCACTGTAATGATACTATATGTTAACTTATGAAACACAAGGACTGTCACTCTTTCACAAAATGTAATAAACTTACTCAAAGAATCAGACAAATGTTAATTCAGGGCCAATGAACTGGTGAAGAAGAGACAAGGGGAACTATCTATAGTTGCATAAGATCACTGCATAACATGGGATTGTTTGAAACGGATTGTAGTGTTGGAAAGGAAGATCAACGTAAAAGTCTTTAAATACTTATTTTTTTAATTTGTTCAATTGTTTCTTATTATTTATACATTATTTTGAAAGAGAATCACATGACACAATGCAGTGAAAGTGATTATCCAGCAAACTCCTGTATGTTCAAATGCTTAGGCAGCTGTTATACATTTAGATGTTTCATGCTTTGTTATTTGTCTTTTTATTTTCTAATGACATCATTTTGATAACTTCTTCAGTATTTGTTCAGCCAGAATGTAATGAACCGTACCTGGTTCAGTTCAGTAGGAGGTATCGTTCAAAGTTTTTGGAATGGAAAAGTTTTGATGCTCTTTAATACTGAAGGAACTGGTACTAAGAAATGACTGAATTTGAATATCTAGCCCTGTACAGTATTATACTAAAGGTTTTTCCAGAACGATTCATTTCCCCTAGATTTTCTTCAAGTTGGGTGGTGGGCCTTTAAGTGATGTTTACTGTTTAAGTGATGCTCAACAGGTGTTGGGCCAGGGTAGCATCATCACTGAATTTAAAAAATACAGTAAATACTCTACACACATCAACTTGGAGTAGAGCAGCTAATCACATTTCACTTTGCTCATTTCAGTTATATTGGCCCCAAATGTCAGGTTATACACTTCTCTTTTTGTTTTAAACACACACACACCACACACACACACACACACACACACACACAGTTCATTTCAGCTGTCTTCACACAGGTGCTCATCCACTATTGCCTTGGCTTTTCATACTCTTAATATTTATCGTCCTATTTATTCACCTCTTTTTGCCCAGGCTCCCTCACTGAACCCATTCCTCTTTCATCCCTTCATTTCTCTCCCTCTATTTGCAGTGGGAGAGGAGAGAGGGAGAGTCTGTTAACCTCCTCTGACATTGCGCCTTATCAGCCGAGCTGGCTGCAGTGGATTATATGGTGGATTAATGGGAAGAATCGTGGAGCTTGCAGCGAGACGCTGCCTCAGCCACTGACAGCCACTGCCTCACAGCTCTATCCTGACGCTGCTTAGGGGAAGGAGGGTGGAGGAAAGAGCAAAGAGATAGATTAATAGAAGTGTCACTGGTAAAATTAGCTTTGTGAACGGTCCAGTTCCTCATGCTCTTTTTAAACACGTGCTAAGAAAACGAAGTATGGAGATTAACTTCACTTACTTCACTGATGCTGAAAACGTTCATACTTTTATTTATGTGCAAGCTAACATCATAATGCACACAGATAAACCGACAGGCATAGAATTACATGAGGTGTTTTTAATCACATATCCAAAAGAGATGCAAAAATATTAGAATTTATATACGTGCGTTATCCAGTGCTTTGTCTTGACAAATGATTTAAATGGACACTTTTAATGTTTTCTGGATGGGTAGCATTCTGTTTAAAAACTTCTGTTCTGTTTTAACTCTTCAGTGCCTACAGATAAAGATGATGTACTGTACTTGAACAAAAACAAGGAAAGTTTATAACCACAGACATCAACAGATTAAATATTCAATGCATAGAAAAGAAAGTACGCCCTTGACTTTAGAAGCGAGTATTGCTCCCTTTAGCTGAAATTATATATTTTTTGGATAATTTTTTGTATGGACCCTTTTTTCAAATTAGTAGAGTTCACCTTAATATAGAATCCACTTTAACTTTTGGACAAACTACCTCACATTATCTTTAAACACTCTTTTATATGATGCAGAATGAGACAGTAATGCAAAAAGCAATCCATAACTACCATAACATTTCCACCACCATGGTTCTTAGTTGGTCATGTTGTTTGCTCAACACCACATGTGTGTACTGTTCCTGTGGACAAAGTTTAGGCTTTTGTGTGTATGTTCTTGCAAACTGTAGTTTTTTTTCTTAACATGCATCAAATACGAGTAAAGCTGCTACTTTCTGATTCATAAGTATCTGTAATATTTTTCCTGAAGGCCATAGAGTTCTTTAGTTCTTGGCATGACGCTTCGCAGTTGAGTAGCAAAGACAACATTGGACTACAGATGTTGGGTTTAAATAAGACGGGTACCACGTGAAGTTATAAATCTAATCTGGAACACCTGATTCTAATTTTATGAACTTTAAAAAATGTAATGATATGCAATTTCTTTTAAAGAATTCAAGTGTTTATTCACAATAATTACATTGAAGTCTAACCTGCAAATGAGAAAAATAAAGAATAGCAACATTTAGAAAGCCTCACATTAATTTCTTGATTCACACTGTGATCAACTGAGCTTCAGTCTGGAATATTATAAATAGTTTGAAACTAGGAAAATTAGTTAATGGTGTTAAATTTAATTTTTCTCATTCAGCACATTAACTGCACTATAGCAATAATATTTTATATTAAAATATTATTGCTAAATAAATAAATTTTATATATATATATATATATATATATAAAATCTATTTATATAGCAATAATATTTTAATCTAAAATAATATTGCTATAGTGCAGTTAATATATATATGTGTGTGTGTGTATGTTTGTATGTATGTATGTATGTATGTATATAATATATATGTATATATATAATAAATAATATTGCTAGTAGATTTTGTCACTGTCAAATAGGTCTGTCAAAGTATACATAGTGTAATATATAGACAATAAAAAAACTTATGTAATTTAATGACACTTATCCAACTCTTACAAAGGGAAAATACTCCCTTTCCCATATTTTTGAACTGAATCATTTGTGTTGTATTTAGGTAAGTACTTGTGTGCCAGTAGTGTCAGATAGCAGCAGATAAAACCATCTATAAAGGAAGAACGAGTGCTAGATAAAAGCCTACAGTGAGAAGAATGTTTTGATTGGCCAGGGTGGGTGTGTTTAGCCCGTTCACAGTCTGTTGGGAAGAGACGGGCTGGGGGGATGGGATTCACAGCTGAACCACAGACAGAAGTGACGTTTGATGGGGGCAGCTGTGGGGGGACAGTTAGAGACAAGAACAAGAGCTACTTCTTCTCTGCAGAACAGAATTCACCCAGCATTCTAGACAAGAGCGTGTGCTGCTGAATTTTAAGAGGCATTCTCTCTTTTGGTTTTGGAAAATGCCCTGCAGGCATTTACCTGTCTCCAGCTCCCTCTGAACTAAAAACCTACAAAGCAGCCCTAGATGTTTAACTAATTATGATTTTTTACACACACAGCTAGACCAATGGAGGCAGGAAACTTGTTTAATTTAGCACTGTTTAAATATCTTCCTGGATATCCTTTCATTTAGAGAAGTGGTACACCAGCAGTTATTTTGATAATCATTTGGCTCTTTCTATGGGGCACAAACTATTCAGAGATTTTTACTTTTCATGCCCTTGACTAATTGAAGGATAACAACTTTGCTAATGTATTTATCAGACCCCTTTTATGTTCCCATTTTTATACACACAAGAGTATTATGAGAGGAATCTGAACTGGATCATATTATTTCGAGAACAGAGAATTAAATTTAACATGATTAAGGACTCTCAACACTAAAATATTTGATACTAAAAATGACTTAAAATGTGAAGTTTTGTGATGTCATGATATCTCTAGTTGTGAAATATTTTTGATACATAAGTAGTATCAATAGGCCAAAGTATTAATATACAGTGATCAGCCACAGCAGAATCACCTGCCTAATATTGTGTGATTCCCTTTCTTACCCATCAAGGCAAATACTTGAGGCACATGAAAGTGAAGGCATACTGTGGTATCTGGCACCAAGATGTTAACAGCAGATATTTCTAAGTCTTTGAATTTGAGTGGGTCTTCCATACAGGGCATGACATTAACTTTTTTGCTCACTGGCCAATGTGGCTAGTAGATTTACGGAGTCACTAGCCATTCAGTATTTTTACTAGCCACAATTTTTTTTAACAATTTTATTACCAGAAAATCGCAGTTTTTTCTTCACCATGATACGTTAATGTTTGTTAGATGTAGATTTACT
>JBBIGC010000039.1:1935400-1952943 GCA_037576955.1 Lepidarchus adonis
GAATCAGTCCCAATACAGAGACTATAGGATGTTGCTGCGCATGCGCGAATCACTCCCACGAGGCGACTCGTTATTCCTGAGTCACTTTAAAGATTAAAATAAACAAATCATTCAAGAACTACCCAACTCTAAAAGTACTACCACGACAGTTACACGTTGACTACTGAGCGCTAAGCAGTGTAGCATGATCATCTGCAGCCAGTGATGGCCAAGCGAGGCGCGTCATCACGAATTTACACCATAATTCAGGTGTGTCCGGACCTCGGCTCTGCCGAACCCCTGAGACCGAACCCATTGAACCCAGGTTAAGAACCACTGGTCTAGATCATTACTGACTTTTCTCCTTTTCTTTTCTATTTGAGCAGTTTTATATCAAGCTTCAAATACCAAGACAATCAGTCACATGTTTACTGCAGTTGTTGGCAGAGATGAGTGTCCTGCTGTTAGTACATATCTGGGAATTAATAGCTAATCAGCCAGCTTGGCCACTTCAGACTTGTACTGTTATAGTTTATAAAAAATATTAATCACAGTTATTAATATGGCAAGTAATTATCAGCTAAAATGTCATGGTCAGTACGGAATGAAAGTCAGCAAATCAGCTCTGTGTGTGTGTGTGTGTGTGTGTGTGTGTGTGTGTGTGTGTGAGAAAGCTGAGCTGAGCTGGCTCAGGCGCATTACTGCAGAGCTGTGTGTTTGAGAGGAACAGAAAGCCAGTGATTCTGTGGCCCTGTTCCTCTTCCACTCAGTGTTACACATCCAAGGAGACATAATTGGCTGCCTCTAAGCTGCTCATACTTTGGTGAAAAAGAAAAGAAATGTTTTCTCAGAGGACAAGGCAGCAGAATGAAAATGGCTGCTTATGTGGTCTATAATTGTTGTGATCATAAACTGAAAATAAATGCTGGAAACTGACGCCTGCAGTATGTGAAATACATTACTGGGCTTATGAGATGACTTCATGAAGCTGATGATTATAGCCAATTGGATTTTTTAGCAGTACATCATTGTTCATTTTTGTCACGTTTAGCATTTTTGAATAGTTCACATGACTCATTTTGGTGAGTGCAGTTATAAACTCAGTGAGACATGTAATATCTTTTTTGCACATATTTCAGTCTGTTCTTTTCTACCATTCAGTCTATTCAACAATTACATGGGGCACCTCTGATTTTTCTTCCCTGTAGTGCTGCTGATGTCATTTACACATAATTAATGCTGAGTGCCTTGGTTCTTGCAGTTCCTAAACATTTTCTGCTTAACAGTCCTCTTTCTTAACTTGCAGGATAACGGGGATGAGACCCACAGGATTGCCCCATCTCCCGTGGTCCATGTTCGGGGACTTTGTGAATCAGTGGTGGAAGCTGATTTGGTGGAGGCCTTGGAGATATTTGGAAACATCTGGTAAGAATTTATGCTTATTAAAGAATTCTGTGTTGATTTATTTTGTTTGCTTTTAAAGGGATTGTAATTACCTTTTGGCTTTAAAATAAGGCTAATTTCAATTGTAGTAATAGTTTCCTTGTATTTAAGAAGTTAAGAAGCATTTAGGGTTGCAGCTCCAACTCCACACAAGACTATTTGTTTGAGCCTGAATGAAGCAAAGACAGTAGTAAGTAGTGTCAATCACTCTGCAGTCAAAAATGCCCACATAGTATGTATTAGCAATACAACCCTGACAAAGAATTTACATTGACATAGATATAATGACATAGATGTGCTAATTTACACACTTTTGCATTCACTCGATGTAGTTTATCATCATAGAGCTCTGGACGCTGTCTCTTTAGCTCTCTAGCTGGGAGTTTGAGGCTACTGTTGCTGATAAACTCTAGATGTAAAATGAACACTCCTTGCAGCCATTTTAAACAACCCAATACTGGCTTTCACAAAAGAGATGGATTTGGAGCCGATTCTTCTGTATTTTGACTAATTGTCACAGAAAATGATTGTACCGCTGCACTTTTCTTAGATTTTTCTGCAAACTCTTTCTTTAAAGTAAGTATACAGTATATGTACAGTATATTAATGATGCTGTAAGGCTTTTGTTTATACAGCAATAGAATAGGTTGAGAGAAAGGTTTATTAACCTTCAGGATAAACTCTCAAATGAATAATTGAGAGACCACTCCATAATGAAAGATATTTCTTGTCCTTTGAAGCCAGTGCCTACTGGATGTAATGAATACCAATTAACTCTTAATAAGGTTGTGATAAATGCAGTGGATATACCACAGCATTAAGCAAGTTCAATCTACCATGAGCTCCCTTGAGTTTTTGCACCAAAGCCCATGAATCAAAGTGGAGCCCAGGAAGAGTATAGGGTAACATTGGATAAAAATGCCAGTTATGTCTTTTTATCATGCTTCTTTTAAAAAGAAATGTCCTGTTGAAATTAGAGGAGAGGGCTTACTTTGAACTTAGATAAAAATTTATCATTTTACATTTTAGATAAGTGATACTGTGTTTTTTGTTAAACTTCATGTGGTTACATTTATTTATAGAATAAGAGAACATGGAGGTCATTCTTGTTTATTGGAGGGTTCTGAGAATTCTATAAATATTTTTATTAATTTTGTTAAGCTTCATTACTAATTGTGGGATTTACCAGCTTTACTGTAAAGATTTTTTTAGCTAGAACCTTCTGAAAAACATCCACAGGACACATGAGTAGGCAAAATAACAAGAATACATGTGAAATGAAATTGTGATGCTTAAGACATTTAAACCATCTCAGGACAGCACCACATACACAATAATAATGTCAAAAAGTGTTGTTTCCATGATTTACTAAGGCTGCCACAATTTATTCTTGCAGTAGCATTTTGACAATTTGTTAATTTAATAATATACTTACTTAATTTAAAACAGGATATATTTTATTTTACTTCATGTATTTTACAACAAACATGGGTGTAATAGTTAGATTAAGTTGATATCAGTTTCCTCTCTTTCAGTGATGCTCACAATTTGAGGTCAAATATTGCCCCCTTGTGGAGAATATTAAGACTGCAAAACATGGATTTCTAAATTGAAGATAAGATCTTTGTCATTGCACAGTCATACTTAGTACGATAGGACAATGAAATTGGAGTATTGTCCCCTATAGTAAAATGAAGGAAAAATATACAGTATATGCAAAATACAGTAATAGATTAAAATACGATATGTGCAGAATTGTAATGTACACTTGTATGAGATGTACAAAACAGTTTGAAAATGTATAGTTTATCCATATGGTGTACAGTATGTGCAGAAGAATAGATTCTGTGAAGTGTATGACATTGTACATGGCCCACTGTCAAAAGAGGGTGAACAAAACTGATTTTCCCTGCGGTGTTGATGACCCTCTGTAGTGTCTTCTTGTCTGCCATGGTGCAGCTCGAAAACCAGTAGATACTCGAGATGCAGTACGTCAGCCCACTCGCAATGGAGAAGCGGCAGAAGACAGTAAGCAGCTCCCTCCTCAGGTCAACCCTGTTGAGGATCCTCAGAAAGTAGAGTTACGACTGATACAGTCGTAAGTGTACAATGTGTACAGTGGAGGACTTGGCACACACCCCTGTGGAGATCCTGTATGAGGCTGACGCCTGTGGAGAGAACCCACTCTGACTCTCTGTATGAGATCAGAGGAAAAGTCTGTCTATCTGGGAGCATAGTAATGAAAGCAGAGCGCTAGTCTAACAAGCGCTAGTGTTCATATCCTTTAGCAATCGTAAAAATACATTACCTTGTACAGGCTCTGAGCCACTTGAAAAAGTACAGTTATTAAGAGGATGCTTTCGGTTCAGGTGCTGCAGCAGGTCCGTTTTATAGTTTTACTGCACTACGTTGATTTAATTTAATCAGAATCGCGTCTATTAGCCTGTTGAAGCAGCAAGGATACTCTATAAGAGACATATAGATGTGGTGTAGGCACATGTTTATACTGTTACTGTTTATACTGTTGTACTGTGATAGCGAGACACCATCGACCAGAATCAAATTCCTTGTATGTGTTCGCTCACATACTCGCGATTCTGATTCTAATATGATGATTGGTGCAGACTCTCTTCTAGTGGTAAAAATCTTTGAAATGTGCTTCAGTTACAAAAGTTCGTATGAAACAATGATACCGAAGCTGCGCAGTAGTTTGTATGATACAAGAGACATTTTAAATAGATGGACATTGGTGACATAAATGTAAAAAATTCTCATGAAACTCTCGAGGAATTTTTTGTAGGTCGTTTTGCAATCGTTTCAGACCTAGTTTAAATTTTGTTTTGCGTTGAAATATGCAGTATTTATATACTTTCTGGGCATTTTGAAACGTATAGCGAGTGAATATAATCTGTAAAACAAAATGTTATACTTCCTCTGTCTCAGAGTCACCAAATATCCCCGATAAGGTCAATGTGGCATGAAGATGCTTGAGCAGTGTCAGATAGCTTAGCCCCAATGCTTTTTTTCTGGTGCAGATTGGCGGAAATAGAGTAGCACGTCGGTATTTTTAGGCCAGCAGCAACATCAACAAAGGACTTTCAGAGAGTGTCTTAAAGTGGGATACACTGTGACAGTTTGAGTGTTAATTTAAAAATTACAAACAAAATTTAAAAAATACTTTTAATAAAACATTTTGAAGAAAACATTTTTTTTTCTTCCCTTTTGAAATTGAATAGTTGTAAGTGGAGCCTAACCACAGTGTGCTATTTTTTTCCAGTCCATGCAATCTATATATGGAAACCAAAAAGCAAAAACTTCTTTTTAGGATTTTGTTCTTAAAACCAATGCATTTACATATGATGGCCTATAACTTCCTAGAGCAGTTTAGCCCATCTACAATGAAGTCTGCTGGGTTCGGCTCCAGCTTCCCCCACGACTCGAAATAGAAAAACTGCAATAAAAATGTAGACTATGGGCCCTTTAATGTAACTAGGTTAAATATACATAGTCAGTTCACCTCTCCATGCAGCAATATACAGTATTATTTCCCATTTCAGTTCAAAGGCAGTCTTATTTTTGTGTACAGTTTTTAGAAATATTAATCTTACAACCTGGAATTTCCAGCTGAATGTTGAAAGCGTAGAGGAGCAAATCATTTGAACATTGCTGAATACATTTTGATAGTTGACTCCTATTATGTGATTTTTCTTTAAGAATTTGTGGTATTAATTCTTTAAGAAACACTGGCATATTTTCTGTCAGGTTACACTTCATTCTGCTAATGACACTTTTAAAGCATGAGAATGACTGATAGCTACAATTGAAAAAGTATATAATTGAAAATGATCTGTATGCCATTCAAAACAAATCATATTTTCTAATGTTCGGAGAAACAGAAAATCATTTTAGAAGCCCATGGACTGCTATAAGCTTTCATTTATTAAGACTGTGGGACATACCAGCTCTTCCTCAAAATCCATCTGAGCTCATATTACTCATGCATCGCTGAATAAGAGATCTGGTTTTAGCTTTTTATATCCTAATGAATGCAGATATATAGAGACTGAGAGGTTAGCCTATGTGATCCACTTCTTCTCTGCTATGCTTGTGACTATGTGGGCCCTCTTATCTAAATGCTTAGATGTGGAACAGTGTTGTGTTACAAAAAAGTGACTTAAAAGTGCTCTACATGTTCCTCTTTGTCTTCTCCTGCAGCTATGTGATGATGATGCCATTTAAGAGGCAGGCATTGGTGGAGTTTGAGGAGGTGGGGAGCGCTGACCGATGTGTGGCCTATGGAACCAACAAAGCTTTGTACATTGCGGGACAGCAGGCCTATTTCAACTACTCCACCAGCAAACGCATCACCCGACCCACCAACTCGGACGACCCCAACAGTGGACATAAAGTGCTGCTGTTGTCTATTCAGAACCCACTTTACCCCATCACAACGGTAACTAGAAACCAATACACCTCACCTAGCCTGTGCTAACTAGCCCATGACAGTCCATTACTATGGTAATTTAATCTACGGTATACTATGAGTGTATATAGGCCCTTACATCAGTTTATTAGTTTAAATTAATATTATAGCATTGCCACTATAGAATGGGATGTAATGATCTTGCCAATATCAGAACTGTGAGTCATACAGTAGAAATTCTTTCCCTCATATTCCTTTGCTTAAGCTAAGCAGCGAAGCTATACAGTCCCTGCCACTGAACTAAGACTAAGTTTGACAATATTTATCAGGATCATGTTAAATTCTGTTGTAACATATCACAATGTGACTTTCTGAGCTTAATGTGGAAATGGGCAGAACTTAAAAATCACAGGGTGGCAGCATGTTTCACAGTTTTTGTGTTTTTTTTTATACATTGTAAAATATCAGGTATCAACAATTACACCATTAGCCTGAGACATTAGTAGTCTTCTTTAGCAGAAGGCTTTGAATTTTTTTTTTCATAAATGTTCACCAGTCTCTGAAGTTGGCTTCCAGAAATACAACACAACTTTTTAACACTTTACAAAAGGGTAAAGATTGAAAACTTTTTAAGCTATTACTTGGTGGATTTGCTATTTTGCTTAGTATCACGATCCTGTTGATCATGTTTCAAATTCACCTTTTGTACAGATGATCTCGTATTATTTTCAAGCACACTTGATCTTTGCCTTTTTGTTCTTTGGCAAGATTTAGCATGTTATAATGTTATTTTTTCTCATGACTGTAATTTTGTCATGTGATCCACCCTTTACTAGTGCCATATATAGAATTTTGGTTGAATTTACCCAATACATGAAAACAACTATGCTAATTTATATACAAAAGAGCAGCTTTTTAAAAGTCATGACCATTACGTTGCAAAGTAACACATTTGTAAGTAGGTGTGTACAAACTGCTTTGGATACACTGAGTTATGGGATTTAATGAAATGTGAAATCTGCTGATCTAATATGGCAGTAACAAATCACAATAATAACTAGGGATGGCCCCAGAGTCTGATACAAGTCATTTATTTTTGAGTATCTGCCAAAGCCGAATCCAATCCGATATTTATAACAGTTTCACAGTATTTAGGTACATTGAAATATTTTAAAAGTTCAATGTATAGGCTTGAAAACAGCCAATAAAATTATTTCACTAGGATCCATGAAACTGATGTTCATGCAATATGGCATGCTTTAAATTAAACCAGGGGTTAAACAGTGCGCAGTGCGGCTAAGTATCGGCACTGGGCAAACATCAGAACCCTGAATGTCTGTGGTAAAACAAATCGCAGTCACATCTCAGAAAATACCTCTTTGGTCATGGGAAACCGTGCTGTAAAACTGTAGGGCAGTGTCTGTGGTGTAGCGTTGAAGAGGTCAGGCATATTGTAGCTTCAGAAGATGACGAAATCCTGTATTCTCTACAGTATTGATTGTCCCACTGTGTAATATATTTTGCCTTTTCATTGTCTTGAGGAAATTTCTTTCACCATTTAAAAGTGTCCTCCAGTATTTGTTGCTTTGGTGCAGTCAGTTACCAGAATGACCTATTCCATTGACTGTTTATGTTTTAAGTGTCTAAATTGGTATTATTAAGTGGAACTCTGTTACTACCGCCTAGTGAAATGCTTGTATTACAAACTTTTATTTTCCAGGTTAAAAATATTTCCAAACTGTTGACATTTTAACCACATGCTGCCACAAAGCTCTATTTAAAGCACCTGCTTTGTGACTGACGTTAAACAAAGGATCAGGCTTAGGCTTGCTGGTGCTCAAACCGATCCTGATCATTTAAAAATGCCCCAAACGATATTTGAGATCATATCGGCATATCTCTTGTAACAACACTTTTGTTTCCTCAAAGAAAAATACTTCTAAACAAATAAACAAGTATACCATTCACAGTTTTTTTCAGTGTCTGTAATGAACTTGGACAAATATTAAAGATTTTTTCATCAATGCAAGAAGAATTTATCAAATGTAGTGGCTTTTGGTTTATGATATATGATCATTCTGGTGTTTGGGCTTATAAAACCGAAAAGGCATGAAATTTTGATCATTTATTTCCTGCTTCAGTTTTTTACGCTTATAGCAGAGGCTCAGCATTAAACATCAAGCCTCGTTTTTCACGTCAGCTCACTGTTCACAAAGACTATGAAGATAAAATCTTTATGGTAAAACCTCATCACTATGGTAACATCTACAACTACCAGTGCATTCTTGCTTCCTAAACTGCTTTGTGCCACATTTTTACTTAAATTAAATATTTCCCAATCAATTCCCTGGGTTACTAAACCTAATAAATCTCTTTAATGACCAGAATGCCTTTTTTAACAAAAAGTATGCTGTCGCATGGCAGCCAGACTCCTCCATTCTACACTTTTTGAGCTCTAGCAGCACATTACCTCATCACCAAGGTAACCACAATGTGTCCTAATCATTATCAGTCAGCACTGAAAGGCAACTCTGTCCCTTATTGCAATGACTGAACAATATGAATACTTTCAGTGACCGTCTAACATAGGATTCACTAATGGCTGCTCAGCCAAAACTTCATTGATCACCATTACGTGAGTCCCCACTCCTCTGGTTTCCCGCAGAAAGTCTTTCTCCAGCCCAGGTCTCTCCTATAGATCAGTGTCCTGAACAAGCGCAGTTCTCCACTTAATGGGCCTTGAGAGATCTTTGCTGCCTGCTGTGCAGCAATGTTAAGTGGCATGGAGCTTTTTAGGAAAGAACAGCAAGGCCTGTATAGACACATAGATCTGTATTTCAGACAGCACCTTGCTTGATTAACAAACCAATGAGCTACTTCCCTCAACACCCTATTCTGAATCTTAGTGACATTTTAAAGTAGAAAGTAAAAGAGTTGCTTCAAGTTTAAATTTCTTAAGTCAAAACTACATGATCCTATAACAACAATTTTATGCATTATGAATGTATTCCCCCATTATTTTACAATTTTTACTAATTTAATTTAACTATTGCCCTGTGATGCCCAGGGTAAATCCTGCCTAGGCCCATAGATAGCTGGGATCGGCTCTAGCTACCCTGCAAACCCAAAATGGACAAGTGGACTGGATAACGAAAGACTGAATATAGCTATTTTATTTAATATTAATAACCAGTGCACTTACATGTATATTTTTATATGTACCTCCATACCATGAATATATATATATATATATATAGTATAGTATAGTACATATATAGGATAGTAAGTATACTGTAGGAGAACAGTTAAAATTTAAGAAAAGATGCTAAGATTGCTGCAGAATATCTGTCATGAATTAGAGTAGCTAATTGCAATGCTAAATTCATGTACAACAGAATCAGCTAATCTCAAGTCAAGCAATTCTATCTCCACTTTGATAAGCTGCAGGTCCAAAAATTATTATTTAAATATTCAGAGTATAGATTTATACAATCTTGCTGCAGTAAGAGTGTGAGTTTGCTCTGTAGTACACATATGTAATCACTGGAAAAAAGTGATTATGAGATAAGGATGTATTAATGGAATAACATTTCTGCAAATTCACTATTAAATTTAATTCACTTTGGCACTTTCGTCTTAATCACCAGCTTCCATCAGACTGCTGCTTTGGCCCTGACACTTTCTTTTAGCTCCTTTCTGTCCCTGTGTTTATTGACACTTTTCATTCTCCTCACATTTACAAGAGCTCATGTTTTAATGAGATATCCACCCATTCAGATGCTTGTTTGAACTTGTGAAACCTTCTCACCTGAATGTCTTTCAGCAGAGCTACTGCCTCTGGCCTTGACATCCTGGCAGCATATTCAGAACGTGTTTTTTATTCTCTTATAGCAGTTATAGTGGTTTAGTTTTTATAAGCACATTCCAGATTCCTGTCACCTACACTGTGTAACATTTAAAGGAATAATTCGATCCTACTTGTGTTGCTAACAATGAACGTTAGTAGTCACAAACACAAAATAATGTGAGTATTATTAACCAGTGGTTATTGACTGTTCCTTTCATTCTCTCTGGTATAGAACATTTGAAAACTGAATCATGTTGCTGTGAATGATATTCAACCATTTATTAACCAGTTACGCAGACACGCCTATTATGTAATTAGTGTAGATTGTTACTGAAAGCGTTATACTTAAATATGGACTAAAATGGCGGTTTTAACATGTGTGAGACAGTATTCTTGTCTGTTTCATGTTGCAGGATGTTTTATACACAGTGTGCAACCCGATTGGCAATGTGCTGCGGATCGTCATCTTCAAGCGCAATGGAATCCAGGCCATGGTGGAATATCCTTACTGCTGAGACAGGGCTGCAACAAGATCAGCAATGTGTGTTTGTGCATGTGTGTGTACACGTGTGTCCATAAGGGTGAGTGTAACTTGGCACTATTGCTCGACAGGCAGTTTTGGCAGAGCAACAATACACACTAAGGCACCTTTACACACTGTCCTTCACCCTGAGTGTGTGGATTCCAGTAACTTTAAGCATACACACACCTGCTGAGACACAGACACACGTTAACCTTCCCAGCTGAATGCACACACTCGCAACACACACACACACATGCACACACACACACACATGCACACACTCTCCACCATTTGCAACTCCTATAGCTAGATCAGCATGAGGACCTCTCCCGTGTTTGAGGGCTCTCATCAAATAAAGATGAATCCAGGGCAACACACACTGAAGCATGACATTGACAAGACAGGCCTCCTCCACTGAGAGACGACGGAGTTGCATCTCTGCACAGGAAAAAAACAATAGTACATCAACAGACCATTTTTCTGTCTCTCGTGTCACTTGCAAATAGGTTACTTGTTGAAACAGCATGTAAAATGTGCAACAGTGCACTGTATGGCTTTGCCCTCATTTGGACCACTGGTTCTAATCTGCTCATTTAAAATTAGTTGTTTTGGTGATAGCAGAAATACCAAAAAATCTGCCTTTCCAAATAAATAAGGTTTATTTTGATTTTTGGTTTGATTGAATGTACTGGGGAAAAAAAACACTCTGGTTAGGCTCCGCATAAAACTCTTTAATGTCAAAAGGAAGAAAATGTTTTCTTAAAATGATTTATTAACAGTAGTTTTTCATTTTTGTTTGTTATTTTTAAATTAACACTCACAGGTTGAACAGCGGTTCCCTTCACACTGAAGCTATAAAGTATGTTTCAGCCCGAACTGCTTTTGAGTGACAATGCAGGGCATTCAGCGCAACACTTAACAGCCTCTTTATAGGAATTATAGTTACAGTGATAAAACAAAAGGTTGAAAAAGATCAAATAAAAATCAGTCATGACATGAAAGCATTCACGACCTGAAATTGGACCTTAGGGTAAGTAATAAAATAGAAGAAAACTGTAAATATATGCTCATAGGTTGAAGATATCAAAATATTATATTATTTTTATATTATTATATTTATTATTATATTATTAATTTTTTTTTGTCTGTTTTACAATAAAAGTGCCTGATGCAGAGTATAAACTGTTAGTTTCCAAATGTATAATCTATCTGTGGAAATTCAGACTGATTTTAATAGATAAACCCCTACAAACATATTGGGGAAAAAAAAAAATCATTATATATTGGTGTTCGAATATATTGGTTATGGGTCTTTTAAATTGCTGCAGTCAGCATTACATCAGTTTTAAAGCCCAAAGCCTTTCAGGAAACAGACAGACCCCCAACACATGTAGCCACCTGCCTCTGCCCACTTGCTTGTGTTCTTCTATGAACAGCATTTTACACACATGGGCTTGTGAAGTGTGGATGGATGGCCTTGGTTCTATCCTGGCTTGTTTGCCTTGCAGACTATAGTATTAACCATCAACACCAGAGCGTAAGGTGATGCTGTGTTTGTTGCTCCTCACTTGCCATAGTTTTCCTTGACTGCCCTTTTCCACGTTTGAAACCGTCCAGAACGCCCAGAAGGCCAAAGCAGCCCTCAACGGAGCCGATATATACGCCGGCTGTTGCACACTGAAAATTGAATACGCTCGGGTAAATCTCCAGCGCTCACACACACACACACAGTTACACACTTGCACACACTTACACACCGTCACACACACATACACACACCCACCGGTGTAGCCTAACACACATGCAGCGCCACTGTGCTCTCTCTCTCCCTCCCTCATTCTAGCCCTCACGCCTCAACGTCATCAGAAACGACAACGACAGTTGGGACTACACTGCACCCTTTTTGGTCAGAAGAGGTGAGGATGTTTTTAAGGTTATTTCTGTGTCTGAGTGTATGAGTGTGTGTGTGTGTTTTATGTTTCCCCTTCATATCCAAAATGCATTGTGTAAGTTCTTTCACTTGAGTGCTGTCTTTTCCTTGAACCTTGAATGTGCAGAATGGGAAGCCTTTATATGTATATATATATTTGCACAATCTTTATATGAGGTTTTAGACTTAAAATGAGCTCTTTTCTCTTATTGTGTCTGAAAGGTCTTGCGTAGGCATGTGTACATCAAGCACCTTGAATACCTTCTACAAGATAACGACTTTTAGCAATATCTACAGCTCTGTAATTTCCCATTTGAAGCTTAATAATGTTCAAGTGTGGAAAGCACAGAGAAATGATAGTTTTGTTAGTGTTAAAAGTGTTAAAAATGAAAGTAATGGGTAAAAATCTGAAAAATCAAATTTTTTCTTATTTCCATTCAAATTTTCAGCACCAGGAAAAGCACATATGAAAATTACAGAAAAGTCCCAACAACTTAATATAATATCAAATGTTTCAGTAAGTAGTGTGCATATGAATG
The DNA here is from genome assembly GCA_037576955.1 of Lepidarchus adonis. Taxonomy (NCBI): domain Eukaryota; kingdom Metazoa; phylum Chordata; class Actinopteri; order Characiformes; family Lepidarchidae; genus Lepidarchus; species Lepidarchus adonis. Next base: position 1,948,085 of record JBBIGC010000039.1, read on the forward strand.
ATGTGGAGGTCAGATATTTATGACCTACGCACTCCCAACCCTTTATGCATCTCAATCTGTCTGACCCCCAAAAATATTTCTTAATCAATGACCCAACCCTGATCTATCCTACAACGTTCCTGAGATGCCATTTTTAACCTGCCCTGCTCACCAGAGGAGGACAAAGTACCTAACTTCTTCAACTGAATAGAATTGCATCGTCCAGACAGTTCCTTACCTTTCTCTTTCTTAGCTTTTTGGTGGGTGTCAGTGTTGCACTTTTTAATGAACATTTAAATTTTGGTTTGATACTTGGTCCAGTTCCCTCACTTTTAGACTCATTTAAATACATTGGAAGCCGCTAACTAGGGGATTTGTTAGCTGAAGTTTTGCAGTAGCTCATACAATTGACCGAGCATGCGCGGTGACGCTTGTCTCAGATTGGCTGTACTGGCTGTCAATCAACTGCCAAACCCCACAGTGGTAATGGATGATTGGCTAACACCCTTTTTTTTAATTATATGCGTTCTACCCCACACTTCCTGTACTGTAGTATATTTGGTGGCTCGCAGTTCACTGTTGTTTTATGTTGTGCAGCCTCACATGCGCTGTACAGTTTATTTTGAAAGGCAGGGCGCTATGATCAACTCGTTCTGTGAAGTTTCTCTGAAGGTAACGAGTAACGAAAACCTTGACAGAAATGTAGTGAAGTAAACAGTACGGTTTTGTCTTTCAAATGTAGTGAAGTGAAAGTGAAAATTTTCCAAAAAAAAAAGACTACTCAAGTTAAATACTGTACAGATACTCAAACTGTACTTAAGTACAGTACTCAAGTAAATATACTTCAAATGCTCAACCACATTTTTAAAGCTGACTTAAAATCAGTCTTATCTTACCTTTGGCTTGCAAGTAGATTGTCCAGCTCATCACTTCTGCATTTTCTCCTTTAGCCATTTTTAAATGTATGTGTAAAAATATGTGTGAGGCAGCTGTGAGGTGTTTTTGTTTTATTGCTAGTGTGTGTGTTACTTTGAAGGGTAACAATGTCACTAGCATCTTTGGGAACGAGTAGTGAAACATAATAAACGTACACAAAAGGAAAGAGACAAATTTACTCATAATAACTGCTAGTGTTGGAGGCTTCTGTTAAATATGCTTTGATTTGAAATTAAAACTTAATAATTTTTTTTTAATTGAAGTAATACTAACTTAAATATAAATACTTCAAAAACAAAGTACAATTACTATATATTTTCACCCCTGCTTTGATATCTTTTAAAAAAAGATCAGTGTTCCACCTGAATACTTCCCTACAGTTATTAACAGTCTGACCTGGAGTCATCAAACAGCAAGGCCTCAAAGGCGTAACACACAAGAGTGACCTTCTAGAACAGAAAAAGTCGGCCTGCGGTCACATTAATTCAAGAAGAATGGCGAGGAGGGTGCTGAGGCATTCTTGGGTAAAGGGGCGATATGTCACAGGGGCACAAGAGCGTGTGATTAACCAGCTTATGGATCAGCTGGATCACGGCGGCACTGCTGCAGCTGCCGCTATCCCCCCTGTCCTTTCCCCGCAAATAGAGGGTAAACACAGTTTTATCACCAGAGCAGCCGGCGCTGCTTAGCAATCGATCTGTGTCTTCTATATGGGAATTGAAGGTCTGTTTGACTTTGTCTATGGGGCAGCTTTCTCAATGCTGCTATAGGTGTGCACTGTCAGCCTCCACTGTGTTGTTGTTGAGATAAAGGCTCACGTGTTTGGTGGGAGACGCTATGATGGAATTTAAATGCTAATTGAATCCTGAGCTACAGAAAATATATAAAAGCATATTAATGGGGCTGTCAGGAATAAAAAGAAAGGTAGTCACACCTGCAAGCAGAAACTGAAGAACCTATGGCATGATTTTTTATATAAACATGCATATGGTCTAGAAGGCTAGGCTGTAAAAACACCAGTTTCTATGTTTTTGTGATGTCACTCAAACCAGCATTTTCATATTCATATATCTTCACCTATTTAACTCACAGGTCTTTAGCATCACTCATTTCCAATGAAGGCATTTCAGTATGCACTGCTTTTTGAATAAGACACACTACAGATCAAACTTCTAAATATAAAAACTGCTAAATGATTTTTAAATACCTCATTTAAAAAAATTGTCTTTTCAATGGGAAGTATTTTGGAATTTTCTTCTTTGTATTTGTATGCACGGTTTGGTGCTTTTTGATGTTTGGCCTTTTTAAAAACCTCCTCTTGATTACACCCAAAATCTCATTCAAATAATTAGTAGTTTATTCAGTTACTAATGTAATTGATGGTGGCAGTTTTAATCCAATCCAAATGCTGTGTGGAGAGGAGCTGAACATTCACAGTGTGAAGGTCACCTTGAGCCCTAATCCTCCCCCACCTTCCCATGATTCCTGTGGAAAATGGAGCTCAGCAGTGCCCACAGGTTCCTGCCGCTAACCGCTCATTTTGTAGCAATTAGCATCGCTCTGCATGACTTCTCCCTGCAGGCCTCCACAGCTAAATAGAAAGAGAACAGAAAGAGAAAGAGAGGGAGAAATGAAGGGAGCGAGGGAGTGTGTTGCTCTTTTCTCCTTCCGCTCTGCCTCTGACAGTCTGGAGTAAGACTTTGCTTCTACGCGTGTGCCTGACTTTGAAGTGATGTAATGCCGGCTGATGTGTTGCGTTGCTGAGAACATCTTTCCTCGCCCTTTTTTCCTGCTTGTAACATCGTCTTCAGTGAAAAGCTCAAAATGATGTGAATAATACGTTTCTGTCTTCCTGAATTTTCTGTTTAACAAGAGAAATGACACTATTGTGCATTTTCACTACCTTTAGCAAGACTTTTTTCCCCACTCATCTCCTTTTTCCTATTTTCCACTGTGTGTTTTTCATGTTTCTTATTCAAAATGGGGATAAAAGTGAATGTTGTTCTTATTTAAGTGTTTTTCCTGCAATTTGCTGCAACTTTGTAAGTCACGCACAGCTACAAACCAGAGAGAGAGAGAGAGAGAGAGAGAGAGAGAGAGAGAGAGAGAGAGAGAGAATAAAGGGGAGAATAATTCTCCCCTTTAATTCAGTCAAATTTGGCTGAGGTCATTAGCATGCACACAATATTCACAATATACAATATATATAGCAATATTCTATCAGGCTTCTTAAATTTGCAAAAATAAAAATTGTTCTCCACTAAGGTGGAGTCCTAATTTTATCTTATTATCCATCTATAAAGTGGGTATTGAAAAGAATCACTTCTTCTAAATATTCCCATTTTTTGCTTTAGTCTTGAAAACACACAAAAATATTTATTCCCAGCTCTACTTACTCAGTGCGATCTATAACATCCAACTGAAAGATATCACAGCTACAGTTCAGAAAAATGTATAAAAAATTAAAAAGACATGAGATTAATAAAGGATCATTCCCAATGCCGACATTTTGTTGAACCACCTTTTTAAGGCTTTAATTGCAGCCTTGAGTCTGTTTGGATACATCTCTATCAACACAGCACATCTAGATTGAAGAATACTTGTCCACTCTTCTTTACAGAGCTGTTCATGTTCAGTCGAACTGGGTGGTGAGCGTTGGTGGACAGCTATCTTCAAATCTTTCCACAAATTTTCATTGGGATTTTGTGTGGGCTCTGACTGGGCCACATGAGGACATTCACTTTTTTCTCCTTCAGCCACTGTGAGGTCAATTTTGCTGTGTGCTGCAGGTCATTGTTGAACTGAAAGGTGAAAATTCTACCCATCTTCAGCTTTCTTGCAGAGGGTAGTAGGTTTTCCTCAAGAATTTGATGGAACAGTATTTTGCCCCATCCGTTTTTCCTTCTAGTACCAATGTGGCCTTTCTTGAAGTGGCTTTTTCCTTGTGATCGCCCTAAACAAGCCACAATTGTCGAGCACTTGTGGAATTGTTTTCACATGCACACAATGACCACTCTTTGCCATAAAATCCTGTAACTCCTTCAAAGTGGACATTGGCCATTTGGAAGCATCTCTTACCAGTTTCCTCCTTGCTCTTCCATCCAGTTTGGAGGGTAGGCCAAATCCTAGCAGTACCCAACACTTGCTACTTCTTTATTATGGACTTTATACATATTTAAATGTATAGAAAAATTACATTTACATTCACATTTTCACTGGAATTTAAATTTTTGAATATAGTTTATATATTTTGTCCCTACAGAATTGGTTTAGTTCAGTATATGATGGTCAGGATTAAGTTTTACTCCTTTGGACCAGTTTGGTGTTTGCAAGGCTATTGAGACCTGATGTGACTTATGGTTAGAAAGAGTTTTGAATGGTATTGTTTTCATATCATCATTTATATTGTTACAGCAAAAAGACCTGAAATATTTTACTGTAATGTGAAGTCTAGTCCCTAGTCTCGAACAACTCCTGCCTTTAAGAACGAGTTATGGAGAAGCAAAAAGGCACAACTTCTTCAAAAATAACCATGCCAATATCAGCAACAAGCAACTAATCACAAGTAACTACTGTAATTTCCGGACTATAAGCCGCTATTTTTTGCACAAGCTTTGAAACCTGCGCTTTAAAATTTGGAGTTTTCATGATTTTTGTGATATCGTAAAAGGATTTGTTTTGGTTTGTTCCGCTGTTGTACGGCACTCGGTTCTACTATGCTCCACTAGCTACAACCTATTTCTGGATGTACAGAAAGACTTAAAATGACAAAGATGAGCATTTACAAGCGTAGGACTCACAGTAAAGCGCTACTCCACAACCGTTTGGTGAACTAGCGGTGACCTGCTGCTAAGCTAACCCTCCACAAACATGCGCGTTCGTCTCTATTTCAAAATAAAAGCGTTTGTCGAGGCGATATTTTCTAAGTGTAACATAGACTTACC
>JBBIGC010000039.1:1961686-1976258 GCA_037576955.1 Lepidarchus adonis
GGAGTGGGGGTAATCACAGACGATCTTCCTCCTCATGATCCATGCAGCAGAGTGAGACATGAATCCGGTGCTGGAAAAACGTTGAATCCATATTTCAAAAACAAAATCAGGCTAGGGTCAGAACACTAAAAGATCAGAAACGGGAAATAACTCCATTGGCATGTTGTTTATGGCCAAACAAAACTTCCCAACCAAGGAACCTGCATTTCCTGTTTAAATAGTCAGTATTCAGGTGAATGTGATTGTCTTAAATGGCTTCTTCTCTGAGGCCTCTGTTGAATTTTTTGCACCTCTCCTTGGTTACTTAGCTCCCAATTCTGATTCAGAAATGACACATTCATCTCGTTCAAAATTCATACTTAAATAGTAATGTATAAAATAGCAAACAAATGTGTTTGAGTACCTCACTGTGATAAAAGAGCTTTGTAAAAAGTGTCAGTATCTACTTTTTAAATAATCATAAGTGAAACACAAACGCCTAATATGCATCGTACAGTCAGTTACCAAAGACAATCATTTGCGTTTCCAGCAATTTCTCCTACAGCTGATTATCAACAGATATGTTTCTCTTCATTTCCCTAAACTCAAACTTATAATAGTTAGTGACCAGATGCTGAATGCTACATAGATGTCAGATTTTTTAATTAAAAAAAGCTGATAATGTGATACAGTTAACAATTCGATGTTAGTTAAATTCATTAAAAAGTATTAAATGTTAAATTGATTTTTTTCAGCCTTTCAGTGGACAGTTCAATTATAGAGTTGCATGCACCATAAAGGTCTGTATTTACTATTTTTTGACGATTACCGATTACCTTTGTCTCTTTATTTGCAGCAACCTCCAAAACCATCTCGGGGCTCCTTGAATTTGACAGCAAAACCGATGCTGTGGAAGTACTGACAGTCCTCAACCATTACCAGATCAGAATACCTAGTGAGTATCGCAGCCCTGTTTACCCAGCTGTCGGGTCTTTGACTACCGGGGCATGTTCTTCTTACATATGTTCTCCGTTACTGTAATACAACTCTCTGCTTATCCGCTCACTGGCAGACACATCGCTCCTAGCGCAGGTGGTGTGGGATACATATTGCTTTTGATTTTGCCCTATGCAGTTAATCTCATGGCAGGAAATGTAATATAACTCCCTGTAATCCATAGTCACAGCAGGTGTCTTCTTTCCGTGCCACTGATGAAGCAAACAAAGATGTTTGTTGCCAGGACTTTTGCCCACTCGACATTGCATTAATCAATTAAAATGCAACTTTTTTATATCATATTTTGAATTGTGAAGTTGAGGGATCTCAGGGGCTCAAGACATGGGATCAGAATGGGAAAAGCTTTGATGCCATAACATGTGCTTAACATTCAAGCAGCTCTAGATACAGTCACAAGTCTCAAGTTTGTGCTTGAGGGCAGTCAGGGGTCAGTTATCTTTACAGGCAATAGAGAAACAGACTTCTTTCTTCTTCCTGCCCAAAGAAGAGCTGCTTAACAGTGGTGTGTCTCCTCCCTCTTTCATTTATTGTAGCACTTTTAACCCTCCTATTATAATGCAGGTCAGTTTGACTTATTTTTTTATTTTTAATAAAATATTGACTATATCAAATGTGGACTTTCTGCGATTAGAGACTAAAAGTTGTTTTATTTTGACTCGTTTTAAACACGCAGGTCAATATGACCCTTAACATGATATGAGGGTTAATCTAGCTTCAATGTAGAGCTGAAACAATTTTGCAACATTGCTAATAATGTGAACAATCACAAATATTTCTGTTGTCATTAGACTGGGTTCACAATTTAACCCACAAATGGCAGCAGCAACTATAGTTCAACTGGGTATTTCTCCATCGTTCACAGATGGCTCCAACCCTTACACCCTGAAGTTGTGCTTCTCCACCTCTTCCCACCTCTGAGATGGAGCAGGGACACCCACTCCAGACCACTGCGCTGTTTACATGAGATGGAAGGAAAAGCTACAGAACATGATGTGAGGAGAGTGGTGTGAGGGGATGGTGCAGACTGTCAAGGCCCTTAGTGTGAGGACTCCAAGCGCAAAACACTCAAGAACTGTCGTCTTCTTTTTTCAGACTCGTACACATTTTTGCCATTTTCTGAGTCTCAGACTCTGGAATAACCAGAAACTGACCGACTTCGTTAAAAAAAATGAAACATGATGATGTCATCCCAGCCAATTCTAATTGGACAGTGGCACTGAAGCTGAGTTTCCCATGGCAACCGCGGTAAGATAAAACAAGCCGGAACTTAATTTCGTTTGTTTGTGGCCCACAAAAGCTACAGGATCTGATATATTGTTAATGCTGGTCTGACTGACCTGAAAATTAGCTGGATGATCCACTCGGAATCTAACCGACGTGTTACAGAGGCGTGTTTAGACCTAGCGAAGAACACAGAGGTGCCTGGGAGACAAGCAGCCTGTTTATAGACTGTAATTTAGATTCTTCTGTGATATTTATGTGTATAGATAATGAGTCATGGGGTCATATGCGAATTACTGTGGCAAAAGGGCCTGATTGGATAAGCCGTAAAGATTTTAGCTAGAACAAGCACAGCAATGCTGAATGGTTAAAGCAGAGGTTCTCAACTCTGGGCCATAGACCAGAACTGGTCCATTAAAATACCACTCTGTAACAACATGGGAATTAGTAGGGGGGGAGTAAAGAAGTAAAGGCAATCACAGAAATTATACAGAAAAAAAAAACAAGAAAAAACAAAATTCCTCCAAAGATACAATGGCAGAAAAAATATATAAGGAAAATATAAGATGAATAATTGACAGTAGAGCTGCATTTACAGCAAACTCCCATATTTCAGTCTATGATAACAGCTACCTGCTGTAAACAGGTTGGGAACCCCTAGTTTAACCTGTTGTCCTTCTCCAGTGAATAACTGTGCAACACAAACCAGTGAAGAAGTGGGAACCAGTCAAGTGCTAAAACCAGGCTTTATTCAGTTTTGCCCTTAGTGTTTTAATGAACAATAAGTAGTGAATGAGAAGTTGGCTGCACATTAAACTGTTGCTCCACAGCCAGGATGTGAAAATGATGTCTGTCTGTCTGGCTTCATACCAGGGCTGCAATATGGAAAAAAATATTGCTCCATACACTGGAAACAAATGGTAAGTTGGCAAGTGAAAACATCTGAAATCTTGTCAAGTTTCTCATTATAAGGTTGCAAGAATATGACAATATTATTAAACCTATTACATAAAATATGTTTAACCGGTTGAACATAATTTAATTTAATAAATTATTAGAAAAAGCAACATTTTTGTGTTTTATCTTATAATACTCTTCACATATAATCTTATAATGAGACATTTTAGATGTTTTCACTTGCCAAAAAATAATTTTGTTCAGTGTATTGTGTTTTAAATGCATTTTGCAAACATAAAGAACAATTCTGGATTGGTAATATGAGATTATTAAGGACTGGGCTGCATTATTCTGACCAAAGTAATGTAGCTCAATCTCAACACCTGCAGAAACACTCATCTCCAGCTGTGATTGGGTACTCACAGCGCACGGTAAAAGCGGTTGTGATTGGTTATGTTTAGAGAGGTTTATTTGCTTTATTTGCTATTACCTCCTGCAATATCAATATTGAACATTAACAATAATGATTTATAAGCAATATTTCATGCAGACTTACTTTCTACACATCAGAGGAAGCCTGAGTCTGGGCCTGTGTCTGAATTGGAGTAGGGGTCACGTTAGCCGAGCTAAAACTTTAATGCAAAAATGTTCATAATGTTCATAGTTTAAGCCAATAATCTGGGATGTCCAGCTGTGGAGCATCGTTCGCAGCCGCAGCAGGAGCCATGCAGGTAGAATGCAAGGAGTGTGTATACGGTATTCTCAGTTTACTTGTCCATGTGTGTAATTGACACTTCTTCAACACATCTGCAGTTCACTGTGAGCATGTCTAACCATTAAAACATTTGCCAGTTGACATGTCTGTCATTTTTCATTCTTTAAAACTTTTAAAAGTGTCTGCATTTGTTTCTCTCTCTTTTTGATCAGCAGCTTTTCACATTTTATGGCAATTTCATGACTAATGGATCAATGGAAGTAGAACGGTTAGTAACGGAAGTAGCATTGCGAAAGTTTGAAATCACCAAGGATGAGCCAAATAGCATTTATTAGGCGTCATATGCTCTTTGGTGTTGTTCATACATTAAACATAGCAAATAAAAAGAAACTGCAGAAAAATGCCATATGTATACGTTTCTCTTTACAGGATGTAAACTTAGTTTCACTTGGACATTCCAAAAACATGAGCTGTTTAATCTTTTGCTTATGACTTAAGTGAACCTGTTATACACTTTACATTAGGCACTATGACCAATACATCACTTAAAGACAATAATAGGTCATATGAAAATGTATTTTCTGTTTATTGGGCCTCATCCTGTCTCTAGAACAGAACTGTGGCTCCTCTGACACGGACAGCAGCAGTGTGGATGACATGACCGGATCCTTGGTCTAGAGATACGTATCTGCTGCAAGACAACACGGTTTGGGGCAGTTGCTGCAGTCAGTGGCGGATATGAGGTTCTCCACAGGTCCATCTGCTTCAGTGAGACCAACTGGCTCTGAGATGCCTTCACTGTTTATTGTGCCACTTTCTCTATCAGAGGACTGAAGCTTGATCTTTCATCATTGATTTAATTTTTTTGTGGAATTGAAAATTATATTCATAAAATGCATTGAACCAATGAGGAACTACGCACTGTACAAAAAAACCAAATCTCATATAAACGCCATTTTTAAAAAGATGTTTTTATCTCCCGGGGACTCGTCCATAGTTCCTGTTGAGACTTCACAATATCTCTTCACCTTCATGTGGTTTCATTTCAAAACTGCAACGTGGCTAATTTGACAAAACTAAGGCTGTGTATAGTTACTGTCAGGTTAAGTTTAGTTCAGATATCACATGCAAGACAAGCCTACATTTGGCAACCGAGGCCTGAACTCTGTCAATGTATGACAGATTACACTGAATATTGTTCAACAGCAAATAATGGATCAATCAACCTCCAATAAATCAATGGTAGCGATTGTAAAATGAAGTCACAGGCCAGAGACCAATGAATGCAATAGAAATTGATTTGAATGTAATAGAGGATGTAATAGAAGTTTGCTCCACATCGTTCAGATTGCTTCTAATGACCCATCTCTTGAGTTCCCCTCCAGATCCACTGTTGTCTCCATGATTCACAGCTTTATGAAATGGAGAGGACAAAACTAGCTGTGGGTTTGGACTTTACAGCGGTCATCATGCTTACTGGCGATTTTTGATGTTATGCAACCAGAAGTGAGTGAAATAAACTCTGTTAACGTTTTCTGTTGCCCCAACTATTTTTAAGTAATTTTTAAAAAAAATAAAATGTAATGTATCCACCTTTTCAAACTTAATATTTGACCTAAAAATCCCTATGTGACATGAAATCAGATTTACCAAAGATTACTGAGATTTACAAAAATAATATACATTTGCAATTAATCAATAATTAACTATGTATAATTGTGAGATTTGTCGCAATTACATTTTAAAATCGTTTGACAGCAGTCACACTGATTACAATTGATCACAGGTGGAAGCCAGTAACCATGGTCTGCAATGGAAATGGTTACTTACACCTGACTGGGTTCACAAATATTTTTAAGAAGAGGGGATTATTTATTTCCTGTATCTGTGATATCTTCTACTTGAATGTTATAGATAGCGTTGAGTAAGTAAAGCTGGAAAAAATATTGTTTTGTTTGTTCCGTCTATCAAAATCAGAAAAAAAAAATATCCCGGAGGAAATTGCTTAAGGCTGTAGAGCAATTAAAAATTTATATTTCTTATCTACACCCACTGTATATCCATCAGCCATAACATTAATACCACCTGCTTATTATTGAGTAGGTCCCCTCATGCTGTTAGAGCTGCTCTACCTTTCTACCACAGTCAGCATTTATACAACAGGAGCTCCTATTTGGGATCAGAATAGACAGACTAGCATTCACTCCCCACATGGATCAGTGAGCTTTGGGTGCCCATGACCCTGTAGCAGAGTCCCAGATTCTTTCTTGGATCAGCTACTACAGGGCAACAGAGAGGGCAAGAAGAGCAAACAACTGGGAACATTATAAGGCGGGCCTATGGCAGGGGTGGGGCGGAGCATAAAGCGACAAGACAGGGCACAGGGAATACTTGCAGGTCTCTTGCATCACAGGGGAAATTGAAAAGGAAGTTGCCAAGATGGCTGCAGAGACTCCTCTGTAACACCGCCTGCTTTTAATAAAGAATCTCAATAATATTGTACCATGTAACATCATGATCATATCACCTTTGCAGCAATTTCCACCCTCAGTAACGTTATAATAACTTGGTGAGCGACTCTTCATGGTTCCTTTGTAGGAACACCCTCTAAAGGTCCACGGGGAGGGAACACGTTGTAGTGGATCATAAAAATGAAACTGAATGTGAAATGGATGGTCGGTTAATAGGTAAAAATTAAGTGATTTCAAATCATAAACAATATGAATAGAACTTGAGACGTACAGTTACGATGAACATAGCAGGAGGCTGATTAAACTTCATTGGTTTAGCAGAATCCAAACCGCTCCTTCACCCTATCGCTATTTCACCCCTTTTTCTGTCCTCTACATTCTCCTTCCTCCCTCCATCCTTCTCACAATCTTTTCCTGCTTTCTCCCTCAGGCCTTTCCTTATCAACAGCCCTTATCTGTCGCATTCGATTTGGATTGCGGGAGATGTTTGTGTAATGGTTTGTCCTTACGGTTAATGCTGGTTCACCTTTCACGCCGCAGCCACAGCTGAGACTAGGCCGATTATGTTTTGTGTCGCCAATTAATTTCCTTCTCTTTCCAGGGAGTTGCCATTCAGATACCGAGAGACTCTACCCATATTTTTTCTTCCCGAACATGTGGCCTGGTTTTGCAGTGTCGGCTAAGGTCTGACAAGTCCCGTTGGGCCGCAAATGACGTCTGGTAGTAGATGGCCCTTACATGCTTTAAATTCCAGAGGAACTCCTCGTCAGTGGCTCAGGGGGTAGATGGATTGTGGCGTGTGTCGACCCTGTTGCTTGCTCTGCGTCTGTCTGGGAGTTGGAACAGCCTGGCCTAGTTTTGTCACAACTGATTTGGCCCCTCAGGAGTTTGCAGAGTGCAGAGAGGCAGGAGGCTGACTTAAGTAGCTGGAGTGGAAAAGATCAATCACTCTATCGCTCCCTCTCCAGCCCTTTTTTTTTTTACCCTTCTCTACCTTCTGGCTCTCGCCTCTCCCTTGACACACTACCTATGGTGTTGAGAGTAGATTTTTCTATTTGCACTCTACAAAAGGCAATGGTGTCCCCAGGCCTGAGAGACTGGACTTTGATGCCACTTCTCCAACCTCAACTGCTGCTGATCCATAGCTTATTGGACACTGAACCAAAGAGTGGAAATTCATTCCAGTGCTGAATTTTGGTTCCATGTGCTGCTGAGGTTCTGTAAGAATATGGTTTTGTTTAAGTTCATATAATATATCAGGGTTTCTGAACTGAGTGGGCCTCCAAACAATGGTCCATTGTGCTGTACTCCAAAGTTTGCAGTTTTTCTCAGTTGCATTTCTCACAACAGACTTAAAGTTCTCAAAACATCTGGTTCAATTCCCACAACCTCTAGTCAGTCATGTACATCATAACAGCGATTTCAGGTTGTTTTTATCAGTTTGGTTTAGTAAGCTCAAGTATGATACATCAGCCGTTGCCTTGTCATGAGGATCAAAATGTGTTGTACTAGCTCATTTGCATAAACTTACATTCCAGATGAACTTGTCATATTTTCAGTGTGGAAGTCATTGCAGGCAAAAGTGTTGAACATGATATCATTTGCTGTCAAACCCACTCCCCAGCCCCATTAGGGAGATCATAACAACATTATTACACTTTATTTATCCTATTGTTGTATTAAATTAAATTAGGTCACTGAATCTGTGTGAATATAGTATACAGGTATCAAAAAAATAGAATATAATGAAAAAGTTCAATATTTCTTGAAATTCCTTTCAGAAAGTGAAATATGACCAGAGACAATAATTAATGGGGTGAAAAGGTTTGATTCCATGTTGAGTTTCAGGCAAATCGGAGGCAGTGCATGTACACTACTGCCAACATGGCAAATCAAGAAAGAACTGTAACAGAAATATCTATATCATAGATCATACCTGCATGTTATTCAGGACATTTTAGCCAATTTCTCCTTCCTAAACAGTGCAATCCTAGTTTAATCAGTCTACAAAACATTCTGCCAATACCGCTGTAGAGTGTCATCATGCTCTTTCGCAAATTTGCTTATTGTTCTTTTTAATAAGCAGCAGCTTCATTCAGTGTCCTGCCATAGACACCCTGCTTGTTCAATGTTTTACATACAGTAGACTCATGAACACAAATGATGCCTTCAAATCTTTGGCTCTCACTCAGGGTTGTATCTTTACCTCATTGATGAGTATTCATACGGCTCTTGGGGTCATTTTGAGTGGGTGCCCACTTCTTGGTAGAGTAGCCACAGTCCCAAAGTGTCTCCATTTGCAGATCTGGTAGACTGGTGAATTTCGAAAGTCTTTTAAATCACTTTGTAACCTTTACCATTTTTATGTAAATCAACAATTCTTGACCATAGATTCTCTGAAATCTTTGGCTGAGGCATGGCTCACAGACGTATTCTTCTTGTGTGGAGAAAACTCAAAACGTTTGAATAAAAGTAGGTCTGGTCCACACCTCCAAACTGATTTTCCTAACAAGCCTCCAAGTTTGCTAACACCTGACTCCAATTACAGGTCATTAACTCCATGGTTCACATACTTTTTTCACAAGCAATATGAGTTGTTTATGGTTCTCAATAAAGACATAAAGACATCAGACTTTACGCATTATATTTGTCAGTACAGCTTTGCCAATGCCAAAGTATACGCATGTACAGATGAAATAAGAAGGCAATGGCAACCATTCTGTTGTATATGAGGGTAATGGCTCATGTTTTGGATAAGAGTCTGCTCTAGCGGATGAGTTAATAAAGGAATCCAGGGTGCGAGGTGTCCGTAATGATTTCTAGGTCCTTAAAGGCTAGACACGGGGTAGCAGTGATTTTTTCCCTCACTGTTCATTGCAGTCTGCTCCTGTTCTGACAGAATGAAAAGAATGAAGAAAAGAAGACAAAATATGCTCCACCCATCTGTAAAGAAATCTCAGCGTGTGTCTCACAGTACAGACAAAAAGAGCAATGAGTATTATGAATCATTTGCATTTAATACATACACACATATAAAAATGTTAATCTAGCTTGTCTGGCAGATGGGGCTCAAGCAGGTAAAAAATAATGGAATCATCACACTTAGTTCATGTTCAGCTTTGTCTGGAAACAAAAATGTACATTTTAAAGAAATGACAACACAAGACAAACTAGAACTTAAAAACTAGATAAATCAGAATCAGAAAAACTTTATTGTCCCTAAGGAAATTGCTTATGTAGCAACTGCGACATAGGGACAGTGATATAACATGCATCCTGTACTAATGAAAATACAAAGGTAATAAAAATACAAGGTAAAGAGAATACACGGTACTAAAAATACAAGGTAGAAAAATACAAAGGTCCTATAAATACAAAGGTAACAAAAACTACAAGATAAAAATCTGATTTTTAATGAAAAAGCAGTAAAAAGATAAATATGATCAATTAAATTATGGTAACTGCAGTGATTGCAGTTACACTGTATATTGCAAACAGGAAGCACTGATGTAGGTCAGCCCATGTGCAGGGAAAGGAATGAGGCAGTGTTGGGCTTTTAGATGATAAAATGAGGGATAGTTTGCCTCCAGCCTGTTCAGGAGCTGCTGGATATGGTTCTCTAGATACAACCACACAGCAGACACTAATGCCCCAGGAGAAGATTTCATCCTGGAGAAGCATTACCTTGCTGAGAGAGACTGAGACAATCTGTATCTGCTGACCTTGCTCATACAATAATCCATCCAGTGCAACCAAAACCCATTTCTGCTCTAAACTGATAGAAGAGAGTTGGCCCATGGTGTGATGGATACTGACTGTTACATGAAAGCCTGGGGCTTTGTCTGCTCAGTGGAATCTCCTAGAAGAAGGTTAGATTCAACAGGAAGAGAACAGATGATGAGAATGTTGTGATTTAATCTCTCAGGTCATATATACACATTCTAGTTTTATTTGATAAAAATCCCAATTTCTCCAGAAATGGAGTATGGACAATACATAGATGAGAGGAGTGACTTGAAGCTCAAATAATACACTGCAGTTGAAATGTTACATCAAATGTAGACAACATGCTATATTTAGGCCTAACACCTTTGTTTTGAGGCTTTTAATTCCATATTACAGAGTAATGAATATACTAAGTGATTCAGATATGTTACTGTAAGTACAGTATCGAGTTAGAGTTAGTTTGATAATAAACGTGTTACATTCTGTTAAACTGCTTAATGTAAAATTATCACCTAAATATAAAATTAATATAAATATAAAATATAAAGTTCAGCTTGAGCAGATTCTCTGGTTTTACTATGATTAGCTCTGTGTTTGTCCATAAACCACAGATAACATTCTCAGAATTCCACATAAGTAATGCACTTCAAGCATTTAAATGGTAAATAAAACAAAGATATATTGAAAACCTTGAATATTACATGTAAATCAATATTAAATTCAATTTTAAATAACAATACTGTCAGAAGAATTGGTTTTATCCATTCAGACGGGCAAGAAGGAAGTGATTTTTTTCATATTTCCTCTTTAATTTCAATGAGGTTCAGGTGATCACCTAATCTGTACCTCATTAAGGGAAATGAGTTCTGCTGGTGTTGGAATTCCACCACAGACACTGGAAAGAAAGTCATACTCACAAATGATGATTTAAAAAAAATCAGAAGTGTACAGAGTGCATTTTTTCAGATGACTCCACAAAGCTGTTTCACAAAACTGAAATGAAAACATCTCACGTTTTACTCATATAAAGTCTTTCTGCATAGATGGCCTGTAGAAGAATGATGGCTCTGCACTTTTTGGTTAGAACTGCCTCCCTACCTGTCTAGAGAGAACAGTTTGGTAATAAATTCTTCAGTGGCGTTAGCGCTCCAGCACAAACGTACCCGGTGTATTTCTGTGAGCAAATGTCCTCGGCATGACTTACTCTGATACGCCAATACAGCTGAGCAGAAGGTGCAACATCTTGGATGATCCAGGACCTCTGTCTAGTTCTTTTTCTCATGTTCAGGCCAGCAGCCCTCCTCACAGCCATCCAGTCCAGCTGAGTATATCACACCTGAGAAAACCATTACAATATTTTAGTTACATTTTATTGACTGTCCCCTTGCATTTTTTGGTTTTCTATTTGTGGGCCATGCTCCAAGAATTTTTTTGTCATTTTTATTATTATTTGGGCAGTAAAATTTTTATTAGCTAAAGATAAAAAATAAATTGTTAAGAATCTTATTGTGCTTTGTGGTACAATTAACACAATTATCACAAAGAATTAAGCAACATTTATGTAAATGCAGTAAAACATGTGTCAAACAACTAAGCAGCCTACCTTAAAATATATAAATAAAGAGTAATACATGATAGTTACAATATTAAGCATTACAGACACATAGGAGTTAATTAATATTTACTTTATAGTGATATTCCAAAATGAAAATAATTAATTAACATTTACTCAATATTTCTGACTGCTCAAATATATGTTAATTTTGTAAATTATGTAAATTTTACTTGATTCTCATAAGTAATTTGTACTCAAGGTTACAGCATTAAAATTTACTCAAAAAAATTGAGTGCAAATTTATTGTTACAATAATTTTTTTAAGTAAATTCTATGAGTTATTTTTCTGAGTGTGAAGTTAACTAACTTATTGCTGACAGGGTAATTAATTTCAGGAGTTCAGTATAGCTGCCAAAAGCATTATATTCTATAACAATAACCAGCATGTTTGACCCTGACGGTACTTAGTGTGAGGTGTGTGCTCTTGTACATATAACAGTTTCAACTTTTGTGTGTGTGTTAATTTTTACATGTGTCTTTTTCCTCAGTGTCTACATTGACTAAGAGGATTACTAGCGTGTAAAACTGACAGCTCAGTGTCAAATATTCACTGTAATTGCCTCAATTTTTATGCCTTAAGGTTAATTCTTTTAAGTAGCTGTATCTCCTCAGTCATTTCCTATCTGTCTTTTCTCGGTTCTGTAGAGCACTCAGTGATCGGCATGTGGTTATCACATCTCCATGACCTGCATGATGGCTGGCAAACAGAACTGGCAGGACAATAAAGCAAACAAATGCATCAGCTGAGTACATACAGCAGGTAAAGTAAGTATTGAACAGGTCAATTGTCTCAGTAAATAAATTTCTAAAAGGTGCGATTGACATGAAATTCTCATCAGATGTTGGCAACATCCCAGACAATCGACACATGCAAAAATCAATCTATAGAAATCCATACATTAAGTTGTGTAATAAAAAGAAATGACGTAAAAGTATGTTAAAAAAAAGGAAGGAAGGATGATAAAAAGTGTCATGGAAAGTCATGACATCTGCTGAAATTGATCAGTAATTAGAAAGCAATCCTGCCACTCAGTGCAAATTAATATCAGCAAGTTCAGTCCCAACTGATGGACTATAAAAAGGTCTCATTACCAAGACGTCAAACAAACATCTCATAATGGGTAAAACCAAAGAGCTCTCAAGACCTTTACTGATACTGATGGCGTTGGTTACAGAAGAATTTAAACTACTGAAGGTTGCAGTGAGCACTGTTGGGGCCATAATCCAGAAAAGAACAATGTCACTATAAACTGCCAATGACCAGGTTCTTCACCCAAGAGTTCAGACAGGAGTGAAACGAATTATCAGAAGAGTTGTCCAGAAGTAGTTGTACAATTATTTCAAAGAAAACAATAAGTAATGCATTGAACCACCATGACATGTATTCACGCTATATGAAAGACGTCATTGTTGGAGAAAATGCATGTTGAAGCTTGTTTAAAGTTAGCTATCCCAACATTTAGAAAAGCCTGTAAAATATTGGGAGAACATTTTCGGATTCGAACCACAGCTGATTACAGAGCTACTGTGGATGACAAAGCGGCGAGAACCAATAAAAAAAAAAGAAAAGAAATGAAACAAAAGAGTGCTTAAAAAAAGAGACTGAAAAGACCAACCAGAAACAAAGGGGAGCAAAGTTAGGAACCTAGGAGGCAAAAATGCTGCTAAACAAAAAGGAACTTGGGACTCAGATTGACACAGGAGGACTCAAGTCTGAGCAAGGGGTGAATGTGGACTTGGGGTTTAAAAGTTCTTGCCTGATGACAGAAGATAGGAGGCACCTGTGAATGATCAGTGAATTGGCTCCAAGGACAAATTAGTATCTCCCACTAGTGGTGAAACTGGGGCATAGCCCCCAGGATACCGCACCACATATGTGATATGGATAGATCTAAATCAATCGAATCATCGGTCTCAGATGATCATGCTACACTGCTTGGCCAATCAGTGCTGCGGGAATTTTGCGCTCAGTGGTCAACGTGTGACTGTCGTGGTAGTACTTTGTGTGATTTTTTTGTTAATATTTTTATCTACACTAACTATGTCGGGCAAAAGAAGAAAGTGATCGGACGAATATGTACAACATGGATTCACATGTATCACAGAACGTGATGGAGTGAGCTCCTATCTGCAGGATTTACAACTCTAGTCTCACACCGGCAGAATTGTGTTGGTTCTTTGAACAAGGTGATGTTCATGCACGGCTCATTTTATGCATCATTAAAAACATATCTATGTCTTGAATTAAAAAAATATATTACATTTTTCACTAAAGAGGGGTTCGATGATAGCGCATATGAAACTGGTGGGGGGTTCGGTACCTCCAACAAGGTTAAGAACCACTGATCTAAATATAGCCTGTAGACTTTTATGTAACATTTGCTGTAACATTTTGCCTGTAGAATAGTCTTTATTGTCTTTGTATATTGTACAACAAGATTTGTAGAGCATTTCCCTCACATTATTACCCCCTGTTGGCCATATTACCCCCCACACCATATTACAGAACAGCAACACTTTCTCCAGGTGTTTTTTTTTCTCACTACCCTGAGAAAATCTAGTCTCTGTTTGACCCTCTTGACTATGGCCTTCATGTTGTTAGTCCACATTAGGTTGTCATTCAGATGTACCCCCAGGAACCACCATTGTGTCATTTGCTAATTTTAATATGATGTTAGAGGTAAAGGACGCAGTCATGGGTATACAATGCGTAAAGGAAGGGGCTCAGCAAGCATCCCTGAGGAGAACCTGTACTTAGTCAGCATTGATCAGCTATCAACAGCAACCATGGAGCAGTGTAGTGGGACAGTACCTCGTCCAAGGATACTGTGGTACCAGGGCTGGACTTGACAAATTCCTGATCAGTAAGCTACCACTGCCCATTTGCTTCTAAAAATGCAGCAAATTTATTTTCATGGAATATGTATACTA
>JBBIGC010000039.1:1987036-2002171 GCA_037576955.1 Lepidarchus adonis
CTGATGCAGTATTAGTACAGTACTGTAGAGCAGGAAGTAGTACTGTATATGGAGATCACAATGTGGAGGAAAAGACAGAAACAGAGCCACACAGTAGATAATGAGCCAGAACATTTGAAGATAAGAACTCTAAACTAAAGCGGGTTTCACACCCGTAATAACCCTGTGCTGTCCCGCTGTTTGTCCCGTCAGGTCCACGCCTCTTCCTGTCCTGCCCGATGGACGTTGATGGTTCACGGGTGTGGTTCACCGACCTGTGGAACTACTCCATCATACCGTACCTGTTGGAGGCCGTCAGAGAGGGACTGCAGGTAATGGGAACTATTCCCAACTATTTTTTACAGAATTCCCTAGGTCAACAAAAGCACCCCCACCACCAGCCCAGTAGATATCACAGTCTGTGTCAAAAAGTGTGTCGAAAGTGCACTGGGAACACATCCCATCACACGAAGTGCACCACAGTGAAAAGCGAACTTTAGCCCATCCACACGATGAGCATGCAGCACCCGGGGAGCAGTGTATCGGGACTAAAGGCTACCTCAGTGGTGCCTGGGCTGGGACTTGAACCTGTGACTTTCAGATCCAAAGGGCAAACCACTTACAAACCACTGCCCCATAGAGGAAGTTGTTCCAAAATGTTTAAACCTGTTAAAGATTACTGAATGCCATTGAACATCGAATTTATTTTACCAGATCTTGCCTCTGATTTTTCATTCCACCTTAAAAAGGCTTCCTGTGACTCTTGTACCTCAATGTAACTGCTGCAGTCACCAAATAGGAAGTGTAACTGCTTTAAGGTGGAACCGAAAACTGAAGTAGGACGTTGATGAACGGGAACTGAGTTAGCACCATGCTAATTGTGCATCCATCCTCCAGCTCTACGGCCGCAGAGCACCATGGGATGACCCCGCCCGCTGGGTGATGGAAACATTTCCATGGGGATCAAGCCCCGTGCACCCAGATTGGCCGGCTTTACTGCAGCTCCGCCCAGAGGACGTGGGGTTTGATGGATACTCCGCCTCCAGAGAGGGCGCCAGCAAGCAGAGCACTCAGAGTGACAGCGATGCGGATCCACTGGTGAGGAGAACATGCGATGTGCACTAAAACACACGCACGCACTCGCACAAACTAACCCCTCTTCCCTTCTCTCCTTGCAGATGAACATGCTGATGAGGCTGAAGGAGGCGGCAAACTGCTCCAGTCCTCAGAGTTATGACAGTGACTCCAATAGCAACGGTCACCATGATGACATCCTCGACTCCTCGCTGGAGTCCACGCTGTGATGCTCCTCTTCACCTTCTCATCTCACACAAAGCTTGAGCTCCAGGGAGCGTTTCCCCCTCCAGCTCAGGCCTCAGAACCACGTTCATCTCCCCGGACGGGTGCTGAGCACCTGCTCTGAGACACAAAGGACACAGCACTACCCATGAGCCTCATCTCCGAGCCTCAGGCTGCGCACAAAAGAGTGCGAGAGAAGACGGAGAGGGAGAAAGCACTGGTCTCAGAAGTGTTACCTCATCCTTTCATCTGTCCGCTCCACTCCCCGAGACCTCGGAGCAAAAGCTGTGAACATGTGCTGTAGATTCCTGAGCAGCAGTGAGTGAAGTCTGTGACGTGGCCGCTCTGTCGATAATGACTGCTGATTAAAATCTACTTTAGCCGCGTGGCTCCAGAGCAGAACAAAATAAGCGTACTCCATGTCGACAAAATTGGGATTAAAGCAGTACACTTTTTCTTTATCCACAAAACTCCCACTTTAAACCTCATAAGAAACACTTCTGTAAACGACCCTTATAAAGATTTTGTAAAAAGTTTATAATCATTTATAAATAGCATAAAATGCATTAATACACAGTTATAACATAAATAGAACGGCGAAAGTGAAGACTTGGGTGGAGATGGGGCGGGGCTGTGAGTGGGACACACCCACTCAAAATTCTGAGCTTTTTATTGTAAATCTGTGGTGATGCAACAGCCTTTTATGTTATAACTGTTTATTAATGCTTTATGTCCTATTAAACATACAGTAATAAAGTAATTCTAAACATTCATAAACCCTTTTAAGGGCCGTCCTATTATAAAGTAGTTCCCAAATCAGTGCTATGAAGGAAATTACCCTCTGCTGGTGAGAGGTGGGAACTACATGCAAAAAAGTATAGGGATTCAACACACACACACACACACACACACACACAAACTATGGGTCTGTGACACAGAATTGTGTGTTCTGATGCTGGCCATCGTGTCTCCAGTTGAAACGGAGGCTGATTTCTGGAGTGAGAAGTTTGAACACCCCTGTACAGACTGTGTGTGGGGGAGAAAAGATCTAATTTATTTTAATGATTATGAACCGCCTCATTTATCCTGGATCTGCTTCTTCTTGCACCAGCGCTGTCCCGGGCAGGTCTCCTTTGCACACTTGTTCTCTGTAGCACTCCCACGCCCACTTCACTCCAGCTTACAGTTTCTGTTGGTGCTGAATCGACCCTGGTGCCTTACTCCGTTTTGTAACGTCAAACCTGAAAGGCACTAAGTTTTTATACTGAACTCTTCATTTTCTGGGGGGATCTCCTCACTGGACTGTAATAGGGCTCTGGTGTTGCTTCAGCTCGTTGGACTGAAGCGGCCTTCATCGTGGCTTTATGGTGTTGATAAAGCGGGAGTGGAGGGGATGCAAACCTCCCTCAGGCATTAATCACCTTTTTTAACATCGTAGACCTTAACGCTGGCATCACTGAGGCTTAAAAGCAGTGACAGTGACTTTGCTAGTTAGCTTTAGCACAATACTCTGTATGCGAGACTTTCTTTTAGGGCTGGACTGATACGAAGCTTCTGTTATGTGATACCTTATGTTATACATACATACATGCACACATACATATATATATATATATATATATATGCTTATATAATTTTCAAAAAATCTGATTAAAGAGTTTTACTGACTGATATAATGATTTAAATTTATTTAAAAATCAAGACAGCTTAATTAAAATATTTAAATAATAGTGCAGGGGGCGAAGCTAGCCAGATTGGTTTCTGTTCATTAGTAATTTTCTAATTTTCTCATCAATTCTCTTCACTTTATAGGTGTAAATGTTTTTATTTTATCGGTGACAACTACAATCTGAAATACAAAAAGCTCGGAAATAAGTGTTTGCCCTAAAAATAACTGAGCTGCATGTTCATTACAGTGTAAAGCCAGCCAGCGATATGAATATCAGTGCCAATATCAGACCAGTAATATCAGATAAATCATCATCGGTCAAATTACGCCCTCCTATCTTTGGTGCTTTGAGACATTTTTCATAATAAGAGCACACGGTGGGTGCTGAGAGTGAAAGCGGTGGAGATTCGTGTGGTTTTGTGAGTTTATACCTCATCGACCTCCAGGGCCTTTACTTTGGCATTAGTGTTCCAATGTGTAGGATGGAAAATTACTGTGTCACAGCCGCCAGGCGGCGCATCGCTGCTGCTTCTGTGGAACCGGAGGCCGCAGTGGCTGGATGGCTGTTTTTTTCCCCCCTCGGGAACAGTGATTGTCTCATTTCATATACTCACCAGTATCGACGTGGGTGTTTCCAATATTGTGACCATGTTGCTTCCACTCTCTCAGCGCTTGTAGAGTCATCGATCCTATGCAACGTCACCCTGGATTTCCAACGGAAGCCAAATCCTGTAGCTCTGTAGGACACTTTCAGCACTGCCAACCTACAGATACACGTATACCCATCAGCCATAACATTAAGACCACCTGCCTCATAGTGAGTAGGTCCCTCATGCTGCTGAAACGGCTCTGACTGTGCTGACCCCTTTCTATCAGAGCAGCATTAACCCGAGCTCTTCTTTGGGATCGCACCACACTCCCCACATGCATCAGTGAGCCTTGGGTGCCCATGACCCTTGGATAACTTTGTGGGTACTATCTACTGCAGACCTGGAACACGCCACAAGACCTGCTGTTCTGGACAATAAGACTCCTGCTTCCAGCACATCAACTTCAAGAACTGACTGTCACTTGCTGTACCCTTATATATCACACCCAACTGACAGGAGCCACTGTAAAGAAATAACTAGACTTTTTCTTTACTTCACCTGGCAGTGGTCCTAATGTTATGGCTGATCTGTGTACATTTATATCTCTCTATGTTGAATGTACAGTGTGTATATAGTTTGTGAATAATTCTAGGAGATGTGCCTACGATGTTTTTCTTCTGAACTGATGTAAATGATCAAGCACAGATTCTGTATTTCCTCCAGAAGAACTGAATGGATCTGAGTGATGTTCCTGAATGTGTATGTTGATGTGTACATGGTTCTCCCTGTGTAAGATACCAGTGTACATGTAATAACATATCCCCACACCCTGCCCACGGCTGCGTTTTGGAGAAGAATCTTTTTACTACCGGAGATGGGTGTTTTTTTTGTCTTTTTCATCTAAGAAGGTGTTCACTGTTCATTATTTCTGACAATGATGAAGATGATGATGGTGATGATACATCTCAAGGATATACTGATGATCACTGTACCAGTCTTAAATTATTTACATTTCAATAAAACTTAACAATGATTTATGAATGTTTTATGTGTTATGATGTTAAGTCCTGTATTTTGTGTCGGATGAATGTTTTTGGCCACTGAAGAACAAGAAAAGTCAACAACAAATTTAAGTGGGAACTTAATTGGAACTAAGTGGGAATTGCGTGTCCCCGCCAATATCTAGCGTTTGCTGAACTGTCCTCAACAATAATTTAGAACTGAGACAGAATCGTATTGCTGTATAATCTGTCCGGTACAGACAGGGTTAAAATCATCACGCTGTAGGAACGCACGTTAGTTTTAACCGTGCCGGACAAATTATGGAGCGATCTGAGTTCTATGACTAAGAGGAATGTGTGGAACTCCTTGTAAATCTCACATTAGTATTGTCATGTCTGAATTTATGCTTGATTGTTCCTGTACCTGGAAGATGCTTTGGACAAAACGTCAGAAGCATTAGTAAATGTAAACGTTGTTAGCACGATGCTAGCACAGCTTGCTAAGTGACAAAGGGAGCAGAAGTGAAGACCCTGAAGCTGAAGTAGCCGTTGCTCTGAGCTTTCGATCGTGGTCTCAAAGCAAATATAGGAAATGTGACAATAGTGTTGCTGTTACTTAAATAAATTAATAACACATCTCCGTGTTTCTGCGTAATATCGCTACGTACTTGTCGTGCGATATATCGATTATCGCGATATTGTGATATCGCGATATTATCGTTATCGTGGGCCGCATATCGTATCGTGTGATACTCTGCGATTCCCACCCCTACAGAGTACTGTGGCTTGAGTTCAGAGTTTGGGGGTCGTCTCTGTGGCTCTTGGACCCAAAAAGAGCAATCTTACTTTCATCAGTCCACAGAATGTTCCTCCATTTCTCTTTAGGCCAGTTGATGTGTTCTTTGGAAAATTGTAACCTCTTCTGCACATGCTTTTTTTAACAGAGGGACTTTGCGGGGGATTCTTGAAAATAGATTAACTTCACACAGACGTCTTCTAACTCACAGTACTTACAGGTAACTGTCTGTCATCATCCTGATCATGATCAGTGGCTGAGCCTTTGCCATTCTGTTTATTCTTCCATCCATTTTAAGGCATTGGAGATCATTGTAACTGAACAGCTTATAATTTTTTGCACCTCTTTATAGGTTTTCCCCTCTCCAATCAACTTTTTAATCAAAGTATGCTGTTCTTTGGAACAATGTCTTGAACGACTCATTTTCCTCAGGTTTTCAAATGCATGTTCAACAAGTGCTGGCTTCATCCTTAAATAGAATCTGTCTGAGAATCTACTGCACCTACTGGTAACTTGTTTGCCTTGTAGCAATAAAAAAATCTACTAAAAACCTGGATTATTCTGGTTAGTCAACAATACATGTATAAGTATAAATATATGAATTGATGAGTTGTTTGTTCTTTTGAATGTTTATTTAACAGACAAAGTACAAAGAAATGTTTTTCAGTGTTTTTACTGATGAACTTAAATATATTTTGTAATTATGAACAGATTTAGAGTTTGATATTTCCCTTTCCCTTTATTACGCTGTGTAATCATTTGGGAATTGAAGAGACTAACTGCTGCAGTTCAGCAAGTGGAATTTTCGTCCATTCTTACTTTACACAAGACTTCAGCCGCTCAACAGTTTGTGGTGGCAATTGATTGATTTTCTTCATGAAGCTTCACATGTTTTCAGTAGGAGACAGATTTTGTTTTGGCATCTAGAACTAGGTCTGACATTGTCCTGCTGAAATAACCATGGACTTCCTGAGAAAAGACATCAAAACTAATCTACCCCAGCCCAACAGGAGGATAATGTTATTACCCTCTCAGTGATTTTATTAGTCTTCTCCCCACGCGCCTTCAGAAACACATACAAAAATTCTAAATCATTCCACAATTTATTTGCATTTTTATACAAACAAAATTGATAAACATACAAATATGAGTACAACAAAACTTACAGGGATAAATTCATATAAATTATACATAAGTCTACAGCTTTTAATAAAAATATCTATGTGAAATATAACTGTATGTAACTCAATATTCTTGGTATAAAATATCCATACAAAAATATTTGTACAAAATACTGTACAGTTCCAAAAAAACGCTGTGTACCACAGCAAAAAGTCATGATAAGGAGAATATTTCCTAAAGCCTAAGTACAAACAACCGCTGGAAATACATTTATGAGAATGTTTTTAGAGGTTTAATTACAGAGATATGCAGATATGGCCTGGGTCCCATAACCATGGAGGACTGAGCAATTTTACATGGGTTTTTACACTGATCAGCCATAACATTAATACCACTTGTCTAATACTGAGTAGGTGCCCCTCATGATCAGCCATAACATTAAGACCACCTGCCTAATACTGAGTAGGTCCCCCTCATGATCAGCCATAACATTAAGACCAACTGACTAATATTGAGTAGGTGCCCCTCATGATCAGCCATAACATTAAGACCACCTGCCTAATACTGAGTAGTTCCCCCTCATGATCAGCCATAACATTAAGACCACCTGCCTAATACTGAGTAGGTCCCCTTCATGATCAGCCATAAGATTAAGACCACCTGACTAATATTGAGCAGTTCCCCCTCATGTTGCTGAAAGTGTGTGTGGTGCACTGTGTGTTCTGACTCCTTTCTAGAGCCAGAGTGAACAACATGTGCATCAGTGAGCCTTGGGCGCCTATGACCCAGTTGTTCTTCCTTGGATCACTTTAGGTAGGTACTAACTACTGCAGACCTGGAACATTCCACAAGACCTGCAAGCAGCTTGACCCTGTATCAGTTCATCCTTGGGTTCCTTGTGCTCGCCGCAGTAGCTGCGTTTAGTTTGTGCTTTGCGTTTTACAGTGTATTGTGTGTGTGTGTTTGTGTGTGAGTGTGTGTGTGTTTGCTCTTATGAAACCAGAATTTCATCGTCTGATGCTGAAAAGTCTGAGTGTTTCCCAAAACAGGATGGAGATGTGAGGCTGGACGTGGGGCCCGGCTCGTCCTCCTCATCATCCTCCTCCTCTGAAGACTTCTTCCCCACGTCGCTCAGGTCCGGGTGTGGGTTGGTTTTGGTCGGCAGCGTTTGCTCGCGGCAGCCTCCAGCAGACAGCAGCTCCCTCTCCTTCGAGTTTCTCCACTTCATCCTCCTGTTCTGGAACCAGATTTTCACCTGGGGAGAAGACCAGGATGTGAACCTTCTTGTGAGGATGTACAATACTATCGGTATCAGCTGATACTGAAGTGAGAATATAATATTGATTTTGAACAAAAGATGCTTTTGAATTTGACCAATTCTTCAAATATATTAATATCTGACCGTTACTGTGGGTTTCTACACACAGTTACTAAATTCAGAGCGGGTTTAGTCATGGTTTGGGCATTTTATCTGTGTGGATGTATCCACATTATTAGAAATGTGCTTGAAAATTGTTAAAATGATCTAAATTGGGTTAATTATCATATATAAACAATTATTTTATACATGCCAGTATTGTTTGTACATTCGTTTTATATAAGCTGTCATTAGTGATATTAGCTCTTATTTAACTTTTGAAAGGGAGGAAACCATGTGTATATTTGTAATTTCAGGTAAATGAATTCAATTGTCATGTTATATCTATGATCATAAATAAGATTATTTTTATTGCTGGTATAATTTGTAAATTGTAAGCATAAGTAAAGCAAAGTAAAAAAAATAGTTCATTTTCAGATCCCGGTTAAGCCTTACTCAGCAAATACTCCACCAGGGGGTGCTATTAGCCCCCAGGTAGCTTTTGAATGTGTCTATGCTATTTCAGTAAAATTAAGTATTTAAGTATTAAGTATTATTTTGATGTTAAATTGTAATATTTATGGTCATATAAAAAATTACTCCATGTCAGTACAAACTGTGAATTCATACTCATATGCTTCAATGTATACTTTATATATTCTGAAGAATGAACAGGTCATCGCCTTAAGCAGATTCTCCAGCAGGGGGTGCTACTAGTTCTTAATTAGACTTTGAAAGGGAGGAAACCCTCTTGAACATGTGTATATGTGTGATTTCAGATTAATTCAGTAAATGTTACATTGTAATATTGTCATATGTATATATGAGTTTTATATAAGTTTTAGGGTGATCCTCGACTTCTCAACTTTATTAAAGAAAGTGAGATATAGAGCCTTCAAGGCCTGATGGAAGAAATGAGAACAGTGGTGTTTACCTGGGAGTCCTTCAGGCCTAGTTTGGTGGCGAGTTTTTTTCTGTCTGGCTTGCTGATGTACTTCTGTTTTTGGAACATTTTTTCCAGTGCTTTCCTTTGAACATCTGAAAAGACGGCCCTCCGGAGCATCCCTCTTCTGGGCTTCCCCCTGGAGGCCAGGGGCCATGAGAAGGTCCCGGGAATGGGCACGACAGACGAAGAGGCTGCAGGGAGGGACAGAGAGTGAGAGGCATGGTAAGACAAAACCGATTCACAGACGTTTAGGTGAATAAGCGCTGGCGTGAAAGAGGTTTTGTGCTCTGCGAGAGGGCTAGAAGTTAACATTGCGTTACCAAAGGGCTAATGGAAGTCCTACTCTTCCCCCTCCATCAGCATGAAGGAGCACAGAGCGGTCTGGAGGTTTTTTCACCACCAGCTTCATTATACTGAACGTATTCGACACAGAAAAACTCTGAGTGAAATGGCCTTAGGTGACTAATTAGCACACTGGCTGCATTGGGATGGAAAGGACGCTCCCACCATAGCACACACACACCCACCACACACACACACACACACACACACACACACACACACACACACAAGTTAATACAGCGTGAACTCTAATTGTGTAGTAATGAACTGGCAGAGAAAAGACTGCGGACAGGCAGCTAAAGCCATATATTACAGCCACAAAGAGAGATTTACACTCTCAAACTAAACACAACTGCGGGCCTGAGTGCTGAATGGCCAGGGGCCCGGGCTTCTTGCCCCCCCGCCCCCCCGCCCCCAAATCATTTTCATTAAATGAACACGAAAAGCCATTGAGCCCATTGAGAGCAGCCCATCTGAAAAGAGTCGCAACTTTATTATTTGGGCCTGAATGAAGCCGGGAGCAGAAAAGAGCCTTTCTTCAGCTCAGCCGCGGCTTAGACAGAGCCCCACTAAAGCGTGCTCACGCAAAACAATCCCATCCTGCACTGCTCTCCTGCACTGTACACCAAACATCACACCACACCTCCACCCTGCACCCAACTTACATTATCACACACAGAGGTCAGTCAGTGAGCGTCACCGAGACTAAATGACCATTAAAAGCAAAAGAACCAAAAACAATTAAGAATATAATCAAATTAGAAGAATTTGTAGAACAAATTACTATAATTACTATATAAGTGCATGATAACCGATAAAATGAGCTAATGTTTGGTCACATCAAGCTAATAAAGTGAACATCCTCCCTTTCTGCACATACAGAGCACTGTTACTGTGTGTGGTATCATATAATCTTTTTTATTGCACAAACCAATTCCAAAATGTAGAAAATTTGCATAGGTTGTAATTTTTTAGCAACCAGCTAGCCCTAACGTTTGCATACAGCTGCATCAAAAACATCAATCTTTCACTGGAGCACAAATCTGAAACTTTTTTACATAAAAATTATTTTATTAACACGACAGACACGTGTGGTGAATAAAAGTGTGAAAATGACACACATGGGTCCTGCTGGAGGGTCACCCCCGATACACCCGCACGAACCGCCCTGGTCATTTAGTAAAATAAGAGTCTGTGGGAACTGACCTGCTCTGAACTGTACTGAGATTTCATTAACAATATCAGAGAAGCTCACGGCTCAGTCTAGAACCATATCACTGCTCAGTCGAGAACCACATCACTGCTCAGTCTAGAACCACATCACTGCTCAGTCTAGAACCACATCACTGCTCAGTCTAGAACCACATCACTTCTCAGTCTAGAACCACATCACTTCTCAGTCTAGAACCACATCACTTCTCAGTGAGGCCAAAACAATAAACTGCTGTTCTTTCATTCATTTATTCATTCATGCCTTTTTTATTCACTCATTCACATTTTTTTTAAATTGTTTATTAGTCATTCACTCACTCATGTACTTATTTATTTATTTATTTGTTTATTCATAATTTAAACACCGAATTTGTTTACACTGTTTTGGGTTTTGGTCTAAAGGTTTTTCACTTGGGCTGTTTAACACACACACACACACACACACACACACACACCGTATGTGGTCTTGCTGGAGTACTGAACCAAGTCAATGGGCACTAATAGGGAAATTAGTGCATGACTGCTACACGCCCCTGTTAAAAGTCACTGTTTCACATAGTGTGTGTGTGTGTGTGTGAGTGTGAGTGGGTGGGTGGTTTGGTCATGGTGTAATTGGTGGAGGTTCACGGATATAAAGTGCTGAAATGAGTGAGGCTGGTGTGGACAATGCTGCACTGCTGAGGGTCTGATGGTCTGAAGGATTGTGTGTAGCGTCTCATGGGCTTTGGTCTGAGTGGTTTAGGTTTGGTCTGAGGGATTGATGGGCCGAGGGTCTGTGGAACTGAGGAACTGAGGGTTTGAGGGATTGAGGGATTGATGGTCTGAGGGTTTGAGGAACTGATGGTCTGAGGGTTTGAGGGATTGATGGTCTGAGGGTTTGAGGAACTGAGGGTCTGAGGGTTTGAGGGATTGATGGTCTGAGGGTTTGAGGAACTGAGGGTCTGAGGGTTTGAGGGATTGATGGTCTGAGGGTTTGAGGAACTGAGGGTCTGAGGGCTTGATGGGCTGAGGGTATGATGATCACAAGGCTCTAACGACTCAGACAGAAACTTCACACTGAAACACGGCTGAAGATAAAAGATCTCACAAACACACATGTGCATTTCTTTAAGTGAAGTGAACGTGATTTTGTCAATGTGAACACACCACTGCACACAGTCACCACAACAAAATGCTTCCTCTGCATTCAACCCATAACCCAGCAGCGGGCAGCTATCAACAGCGCCCGGGAGCAGTGAAGGGTTCCTCAGTGGTGCTCAGGCTGGGACTTAAACATGCGACCTTCTGATCTCAGGGGCAAAGTCCTAACCACTAGACCACCACTGCCCCGAGTGGAACCTAAACCACTCAGACCAAAGTGAGACGCTACACACAGCTGCTCTACTGCTCTAAACACAGAGTTTACAGTAAAGACTCTAAAATGTTTTATTTGTTGTATGAAGTGTGGAGCTGTCAGAGTAGAAATAGAATCAAACTCACCGGGAAAATAGGCGGAGCGGATGAACGGGTAGAAAGATCCCTCAAAATAGGGAGCAGGGAAAGCTTTGGGGTGGAAAGAGCACACAGTGGGGGGGCATGGAGCTGTAGGACACACACACACACGTAAATAAAACATTATAAAATTCTGAACACACACTTACAGCAGTAATGCACATTCTAATTCCCAATTGCTCGTAAAATTCCTTCACTTCAGTGGAAGATTACATACAGATGTCATAACACATGTAATGCTTTTATAAAGCATTTATAAATGTTTCCCTTGGTTATGAACCATACATGAGGCTCATTCATAAAGACAATGATATTGTCTTTACATTAGGAGCTTTAAACATAATATACAACATTAACTCACTCTGTTTATAACACTGTTTTAAAGAGCTATTACCACTCTTTTTATCTTTATAATGTTGTTATAAAGCATTAACATTTTTCTCTTTATAACACTGTTATGAAGTGTTATTACCAATTTTTCCCTTGATTGCAGTTATAAAGTGTTATTACCACATTCTCTTTAAACATTGTTATAAAGCATTAACACATTTCTGTTTATTACACTGCCATAACGCGTTATTACTAACTTCTCTCTTTATGAGTTACAAAGAATAATTATTACTACTTATTCTGTTTATAACACTGCTATAAAGCGTTATTACTACATTTTCTCTTATGAGTTACAAAGAATAATTATTACTACTTATTCTGTTTATAACACTGCTATAAAACGTTATTACTAACTTTTCTCTTTATAAGGAAGTTGCAAAGAATAATTATTACTAATTCTTCTGTTTATAACACTGACATAAATCATTTTTAACAACTTTTCTCTTCATCACACTGTTATTAAGCATTATTATTACTTTGTTATTTATTACTATTATCACTACAATGTTACTGCCACATTGTATTGGACCATGAAACTAATGTACATACATATCCTAACAGTTCACACACACACACACACACACACACACACACACACACACACACACGCACGCACGATCTTACCTGTCCTAGGTGTGTGTGCCAGAATGGCTCTGACCCCGAATTTCAGCTCCTCTGGTGCCGATTGGTGTGTTTTGTTGAGCGTGGTTGGAGGCGTGGGTGGGGCTCTCGGCAGCAGCAGCTCCTCCACTCGGAACCCGGATCTGCGTTGCGGGGGCGCGGGGAGAGGAGGGGGCGGCGTCTTCATCATCATCATCATCATCATCGTCGTCAACAAAAAACAGGGGAAACACAGGAGAAGCAGCGCGGATACACAGAGGAGCAAAGCGCGCGAGCTCCTCTTATACCGCTCCGGCTCTCTCCGGATTGGCCAACCAGCGGCGCGGTTTGATTGGGCGGCTACGGATGAAGGAGGCGGGGCTGTGCTTGCGGTCTGTCCGCGCGTGTGCGGTGTTAATGTACGGGTCTGTGTGATCCGGATTAATTACAGCCCTTTTACACACAGTTTTAATCCTGGTTCAGTGGGAACAGGGGTTCTATTACCCTGCCCCCCCCCCCCCCATTTAGCACTGTTAATGTTTATTATATTCATTATCATAGTTTGGGGAAAATAAGACATTCAACACCAAGAACCAATAGAGAACGCACAGAGAACAGAACAATGAAGATTTCACCAGTAGGGTTCTAGATAACAGACCAGTGATGTGCTTCTCCTGTTTAGAACGTGTTTACTGTAGGGTGTGATACAGAAATACACATTACAGTAATAATTACACTCAAGTGCTCAACAGGTTCCTCATACCAAACACCTGGTTCCTTAGATAAAGAAGATTCGTCGAGGAAAAATAAATAAATAAATAAATAAATAAATAAATAAATATCTGCTTATAACGTCATGGGTTGATACATTAGATAAACACACACACATACACACAGAAACACACACACACACACACACACACACACATATACATACACACACAATTAATTCACAATTATTCATATAAAATAATTCATACCAAATATTAAAGATATTATTTAAAAACGGTGGTTTATCGTCTATTTAACAGATTTGTTTATTATTTATTTATTTATTTAACATGTTTGTTTATTGTTTTTGTTTATTTAACTGGTTTATTTATTACTTATGTTTTTATTTAACAGGTTAGTTTATTGTTTATTTGTGCGCTTTAATTTATTTTTACTAGCTGTTTCAATCCTATATTTTTTAATTTCTCATTTATTTGTTGAGTTTGTTTTTTGTTTATTGGAGAGTGTTTTTGTTTGTGCAATGTTAATTTAATACGTTTGTTAATTCTTTGTTTATTTATATTTATATGTATTATTTATTGGGGGGGGGGGGGGGTTCCACGCAGGCAGGTGTGGGTGCTTTACAGAGGGGAGCGCGCGCTGAAGTTTCAGTTTATTGCTTATTTACTGTTGCGGTAAAACATTCACCCACACACGAATAGTGGCGCGCGCTCTACACAGTAGCATTCAGTCACCACACGGTAAAACACGAACTCTGTGTCACGTGACCTCAGTATTCCGCCTTTAACTGCAGATCAAACGCTCTTCCCTATACATTCCCTACATCCATTAATACAAACAACAACAACAAACAGCAGCTCCGCAAAAAGAGTTCATTAAAATTATTATACATTTATTTAATATTATTATAGAATTTAACATCCTGCACGAGGAATAATAATAATAACAATAATATTAAAAATAAATTAATAATAATAATATACATAATAATAATGACTACTATAATAATAATAATAATAATAATAATAATAATAATAATAATAATAAAAGATAAATAATAATCATTATAATTATAATTATAAAAAGAAGAAGAACAAAACAACAATTATTTTTTATCATCATTATCTTAAACAAAACAAAAGCAACAATAATAATAGCAATGATGATGACGATAATAATACAAATTCCCTTCTTTTTACTGTTTATTATTATTATTATTATTATTATTATTATTATTATTATTGTGGTAATAATAATAATAATAATAATGACATCAGCTAGTTTGATCATGATAATAATGACGACGATTACAACACTTATTATTATTATTTTTGTTATTACTATAATAATAATAGTAGTAATAATAATATTAGTAATAACAACAACAACAACAACAACAACAACAATAATAATAATAATAATAAATTATTATTATTATGGTTAACAAAGCAACAATAATAATAATGAACATATTATTGGTAATAACAACAACAACAACAACAACTATACTATTACTACTAATAGTAATATGATAATAATAATAATATCATCAGCAACGATAATAATAATAATAATAATAATAATAATAATAATAATAATAATAATAATA
>JBBIGC010000039.1:2011306-2023990 GCA_037576955.1 Lepidarchus adonis
ACATATTGCACAGATGGATATTGCACAGAGTATGGATATGAAAAGTTGAGAGTGATGGTGAGTGAATGAGAGAGTGATTGAAAAAATTGTACATATTGCACAGATGGATATTGCACAGAGTATGGATATGAAAAGTTCAAAGTTCTTAATTGTCCGTCTGTGAGGAGTATCTGTGTGTGTGTGTGGTCAGCTGCAGGTGGTGATTGTACAGTCTGACTGCAGCTGGAAGGAAAGATCTTCTGAATCTCTCCTTCCCTCACCGTGGGTGCAGCAACCGAGCTGGAGCTGTGTAGTGCTGTCAGGGACTTGATTACATTTGGAAATGACAGATATCATGCCACAAAGCAATAACTACACTGCAGAATTTAAGCTCCAGGTCACTGCTTTTGTGAAGCAACGTCTGCAATATCTGACATCCGAAAGCAGCACTGTAACAGGAGCTATGGCTCCCTCTAGTGGTCGGCAAAGGTCAAGGTGACCGGAATACTAAACGTTTTAGGCCGCGCCCCTCCATATGAGGGCCAGCTTCTTAATGCCCGAAACAAGTAGACCTCGAACTTACGTTGTTTCATACTTGTTTCTGAGCATTGGTTTTTGATTGAATTACTTGGATTTTGAAGAAAGCTAAGTCTACATTGCAGAATTTAAGCATTAAATTTCTGCATTATCCGAGACAAAGGCGTTGTCCGACAACAGCAACAGCAAAGCAACGCAGGTCGCATTTGACGATGTATATAGATCTGAGGATTTTATGAACTGTAAGCCTAATATTTTTTACATTACAGTGTTTTAAGTGTTTTCCTAGCTTGTATTATACACTAGGATATAATGCAATGTAGCAAAGTGCTGAAAAGGTTTGAGAGGCTGGATGTGGTGACGCCATTTAAGTGACGGAACATCATCACTGATTGAACTTTTCATCGCTGCAGTAAATAGTTCATTTAGATCCAACGAATCATTTGGGGATGTCATCTTTTTGTACTGAATTATACTTTAAGTGAATGTGTTCATGTTTTTAGATGGGACACCCCATTTAAGTAAGCCGCACCCAACACCAGGTTTGTAAAATCAATGTATAAGCCACGGCCTATTGTTGGGAAAATAAGATGTTTTTTATTTATTTATTTATCTATTAACATTTTTTATATTAAAAAAAAAACCTTAATAGTAAATTGAACATCAATAATTAAAAAATAACCCGATTAGATATATTGATTAGACAAAAAATCAAATTATTTTAAAATGTTCTGAATAATTTCAGTTAGGTGGTAGATTGTGGTGTCAAAATAATTTAACAGTATATATTTTACTTTCCACTCTGACTAATGTTAAGCAAAGACATAAGCTAACAAGGTAAAACATGGATTCGAATTAATTTAAGATGCACCATCATGTTTCTAGTGTGCTGCAGTGATGAAATCCAGCCCTTCTCATTTCTCCCGATGAAGCTTTCTGGATGAAGGAGATTCCCCAGAAGAAAAAGCGAACACAGCTGTAATTTATTTCAGCCTTCGTCTAAGCTGTGGAGGGAGCGACGATAGCACAAAAAGTTTTAAATAAAACAAGACTGATGGCTTTGCCTGGGCATGATGTTCTTCCAACCATAACAAGTCCTCAAGTACCATTTGAAATGAGAGGTCCAACAATAAATTACCTTTATCTGGAATTGATTTGTACCCCAGGTAATGGATTTTTTTCCTGGGCAAGTTCATAAAAGGAGCCTATTTGATAGACTGTGTTGGAGGAATGGGTTGTGTGGGGGATGTGGGTGTGTGTATCCTCCCAGTAGTCCATGATTTAGGACAGGTTCTCTCAAAGGGATCGTGATAACCCTCCATACTATTGTACCCAGCACAGTGTTTCTATTGTATTTGTGTAGAAACACAATCTTCTGTATTGCAGGTGGGTTGCAGCTTCCCTCAGTGACATTTCTACCGAGCAGCACTATGCAGAGTGAATTTAACACAGAACTTACTACTAGAATATTACCACATTTTATGGCTGGAGGTAAAGGCCACGATTGTTTATTCTCTCCTCTGACCTCCCCTTATATATAGAGACGCACTGATGCGGGATCTGCAGACCAATGCTGATGATATGTACATATCAGAAACTGCGACATCTACCTTGATTCGAAAAAAAATTAACTTCCATAAAATTGAGATAAAATGAGAATATGTTTTATCTAAAGATTCTTCCAAATCACCATGAGTAACCACTAGATGGGAACATAACAGCTGGCTGCCCCAGCCATCCCTACACTACTTAACATGCAAGTAAAGCCAGTTAGTCTGAGCACATCTGGACCCCATGCAGACTGCACTGCAGTGTCTGTAGTTGGAAACAAACTTCCTTAACGTGACCAGAATGAGAGCGATCTGGGCAATGACACTGAACTGTACATGGCAAAAGTGATCATGGGCTCCCAAGGCCCATTGATGCATTTGAGGAGTGTGGTCTGAGCCCCTGTTGTACAAAGTGTTTGCTCTGATAGAAATGGGTCAGAAAAAACAGTACCTACTTACTGTTAGGCATGTGGTCTTAATGTTCTGGCGGGTTGCTGATATTATTTAGATATGTATGTAAATAATTACATTTAGTTTATTCATGTCAGTGGGTGTGTGTATATTGTTTGTTGTATGAAGGGCAATGTTTACCCTCATCAGCTGACAGGGAGGCACACCTAACCAAGTCTATGCTGCCATCTGGTGGTAAGAGGGTGATAGCTCGCTTCGCTGAGGGACAATCAGTGCTGTTGAGTTACACCTGGGCAGAAGTGTTTATAAGCACAGTTGTTTCTCTGGGCCATGCAGCTTCCTTCAGTCTGACTGTGGACTAGCTTGGCTTCTTCTTTTCCAGCTGACCATGTGGAACCCATTGTTAAAAATGGGCAAAAATGTCAAAGCCAATGAAAACAAGAATGGAGCAGTGCCAGACCAATCAGAATCAAGTTACAGGCACCAGGTTAGGTTCATGCACACAACGCAGAGCTAATATCAGACCCAGTCAGCCAGTGCACCAGCTAATGTCTATGCTACTGCAGTTGCTGATGTCAATCACGGTGTATACCAAAGACGACATGCCAACGACCTTAGGTTTAAAAATAACAAGGACATTGTTAAAAGAAGTAACTGTTTAAGATATTGTAGCTGTTTAAAGTTAAAAAGAATGTATTTGTTTCTACTCTTCTGTAAATGTTGTATAATTTTTTACAGCCAAGTTAAGTCGAGTCAATTTTATTTGTGTACAGCTTTTTACAACAGATGCTGTCACGAACAGCTGGACAGAATCCAGGTCAGGGCCCCAAGCCGAGGCCGACAGAGGCAAGGAAAAAGTTCCTAAGCTGTAGGAAGAAACCTTGGGAGGAACCAAGGCTCAGAAGGGGAACCCACCCCCCTGTGGTCGACACTGAACAAGAATGAGCATAAGTAAATAAAACAGTCTTAGATTCCAGATCTCTAGCAGATAGGAGACTATA
Organism: Lepidarchus adonis; assembly: GCA_037576955.1. Taxonomy (NCBI): domain Eukaryota; kingdom Metazoa; phylum Chordata; class Actinopteri; order Characiformes; family Lepidarchidae; genus Lepidarchus; species Lepidarchus adonis. Next base: position 2,014,785 of record JBBIGC010000039.1, read on the forward strand.
GCTTATGAAGCGTAAAGTACAGGGAGACAGTCCATGGTAGTTAAAGGAAGCCTGAAGATGGTGAGCAGTGAGCCAGTGATGGGTGGTCTAGACATGGAAAACAAAAGGTTCAGCATTTCTAGGGAACAGGTGGACCACGGTAGCTGTCGAAAGAGGAAGAAAGCCTTTGGGCTGGGAATATGGGCTCTTCTCAGAAGGAATGATTGGGTTCCAGTAGTAAGCTTCAAACCAGAAGTAGGGTTTCGTACTGCTAACACAGTACATCTGTCATATAAATGGTACCTTGACAGAAATAGTGTTTTGATTTGTATCCTGATATATATAGATATTGATTGACTATGAAAAAAATGATTGCGTTGCGATTTTTTTCATATCACCCAGCTTTATGATGAACTTCTCATTTACCACCTCATCGTTCCATCATCATCCAATCAAAGATACGTTGCAGCAGGACGCGAGAGGTCAGCAACCACTTTATACCTAAATCCCTCCACAAACACACGTGTCCAGCCCATGGCTTAGCATTAACATCTACGCCTTTCAAAGCTAGATACATGGGTTCCAGTTTTACCCAGCATGCACTGCCTTTCTAAAAACAATGTTTTTAAGGAATGGATTGAAGAACATGACAAACCAAGGTGTTGACAGTGCTTCCAAATTCTCTGCATTTCACTTAGATCAGACATCAGTGGAATGGATGAGTCAATCTGAGTCAATGAGTCAATCAAATACTACAACATAATGGAAGAGGAGCCAACCTCCAAACATCAACAAATTGAATTATTTTTTACTGTGTCTTGAACAAATAAACACCTGGTGCCAGATAAACAGCTTCACTGATTGTTTCTCAGACACTTTGGAACAGAAATCAGGTAGATAGTCAAACTGTTGGCCCAGTCTGTGCAGGCACACCCTTAGTAACGTCCACCTTTTTAATAATGTCCTTCTTTGCAGCTTGTGGGGGCGGATTCCTTACTGTTCCTGTCATCATCATCACTCTGCCCCTCGTTACTGCGACTAAATGACATACTTGGTTCCTGCTACTCTTTTCTGTGTCCCTCATAAAGCTCAATTATGCTGCTCATGCCTGAAATGATGATCTAGTGATTATCAGATCTGCTTACGAGGGCGGATTCGTCTGCACTTTTTGTGCTTCATTAACAGACACTTGTGCTTTATTCAGAGTGGACAGGCAGCTTCACAGACAGCCTCCTCTCTTCAGTGCTGATGTTCTGAGAAGGTTCTCACAGCACTTTATTTTATTTTATTTTACTGCACTTCATTTTGGCTATTTAATGGTGTCATACCGAACTAATGGTCACACAGTTTTTCTTTAGGAACAATTGTCTGTCTGCTTGCCTCTCTTTATGTCTATCTGTCTCTCTATGTCTGTCTGTCTGTCTGCCTGCCTGCCTCTCTATATGTCTGTCCATCTGTCTGCCTGCATATAATCTATCTGTCTGCTTGCCTGCCTCTGTGTCTGTCTGGCTAGCTCTCTATATGTCTATCTGTGTTTGTCTGTCTGTCTGCCTGCTGCTCTACTGTATGTGTCTATCTGTGTTTGTCTGCCTGTCTGTCTGCCCTTCCATCCTTCCCTTCTTCCGTCACTGTAGTAGAACTATTACCAGCACCAGCCAGCTGAGCGTGTGACTGGGTGGGGTGGGGTGGGTTGGGGGTCCACTCCACCAGCCTGCAGCTCAGACAAGCCCAGATGAGGTCACGTCCAAGACCCACAGATTTGCTGCTTATCAGTATTGAATGTGAGTTTTGCTGTTCGATGATGCTGAGCTGGAGGTCTGGGCCAAAGAGGGGTCAATGACCTAGAATTTTCATGTGTGAGGATAATGAGAAGAGATTGATTGTATGCGTGCCCCATGCTGCATGACCAAACATTCTCTTCTTATTGGTACTGTAATGAGTCCTGTGAGTCAGAGCCAGACCTTTCCTTAGTGGAGAATGCTCCCGTGCCTTTGGATTTACAAGTGTGATACATGTTTCTTCTAGTAAATCTGTCTGTCTGCCTGTCTGTCTATGAATATGTCTTTCTATTTGCCTACAGATATATAGGAACAACACTGATTGACAATCACTTTCACATGCTGTTGTGCAAATGGAATAGACAACTGGTGGAAATTTTAGGCAATTAGCAAGACATCCTCAATAAAGGAGCAGTTCTGCAGGTAGTGACCACATACCACATCTCAGTTCCTCTGCTTTCTGGCTGATGTTTAGGTCACTTTTGAATGCTGGCGGTGCTTTCACTCTAGTGGTAGCATGAGGCGGAGTCTACAACCCACACAAGTGACTCAGGTAGTGCAGCTCATCCAGTAGTGTCCAGAGCATGGAGGCAGTACCAGGAGACAGGCCAGGACATCAGGAGATGTGGAGGAGGCCGTAGGAGGGCAACAACTCAGCACCAGGACCTCTATCCCCGCCTTTGTGCAAGGACAGGAGGAGCACCGCCAGAGCCCTGCAAAATGACCTCCACCGGGCCACAAATGTGGATGTGTCTGCTCAGACGGTCAGAAACAGACTCCATGAGTTTGGTATGAGGGCCTGACGTCCACAGGTGGGGGTTGTGCTTACAGCCCAACACAGTGCAGGACGTTTGGCATTTGCCAGAGACAAGCAGATTGGCAAATTCGCCACTGGTGCCCTGTGCTTTTCACTGATGAAAGCAGGTTCACACTGAGCACATGTGACAGATGTGACATAGTCTGGACGCTGTGGAGAACGTTCTGCTGACTGCAATATCTTCCAGCATGACCGGTTTGGCAGTGGGTCAGTAATGGTGTGGGGTGGCATTTCTTTGGGGGGCTGCACAGCCCTCAATATGCTTGCCAGAGGTAGCCTGATTGCCATCAGGTACCAAGATGAGAACCTCAGACCACTTGTGAGACCATGTGCTGGTGCTGATGGCCCTGAGTTCCTCCTAATGCAAGACAATGCTAGATGTCATGTGGCTGAAGTGTGTCAGCAGTTCCTGCAAAACAAAGGCATTGATGCTATGGACTGTCCCACCCGTACCCCAGACCTGAATCCAATTGAGCACATCTGGGACATTGTGTCTCGCTCCATCCACCAATGTCACATTACACCAGACTGTCCAGGAGTTGCCAGATGCTTTAGTCCAGGTCTGGGAGAAGATCCCTCGGGAGACCATCTGCCTCCTTATCAGGAGCATGTCCAGGCGTTGTAGGGAGGTCATACAGGCATGTGGAGGCCACACACACTACTGAGCCTCATTTTGACTTGTTTTAAGAACATTACATCAAAGTTGGATCAGTCTGTGGTGTCTTTTTCCACTATACTGTAATTTTGAGTGTGACTCCAAATCCAGACCTCAATGGGTTGATAAATTTGATTTCCATTGATAATTTTTTTTGTTGTTGTTGTCAGCAGCACATGAAACCATGTAAAGCACAAAGTATTTCAGTCATTCAGATCTAGAATGTCTTACTTTTGTGTTCCCTTATTTTTTTTGAGCAGTGTATATTTCTAAAGGTTCTATTGACATGAAATTCTCACCAGACGTTGGTAAAAAATCAAAACAAAACATATGTTACATGACACAGGGGAGAAAGTATTGCAGACAGTTACTGAAATATACTTAATACTTTGTACGAAAGCTGTTGTTGGTGATGAGGACGTCTCCTTTATGGAGAAACTTGTTGCTGCATTGCTCAGGTGTGATTTTGGTCCATTCATCTACACAAAGTCTTCACATCCTGGAAGTTCAGTGGGCCCCTCTATGAACTTTGAGCTTTAGTTCTTTCTATAGATTTTCTATAGGATTCAGGTCAGGTGATTGGCTGAGCCATTCTATTAGCTTTATTTTCTTTCTCCGTAACCAATTGAGTTTCCTTGGCTGTGTGTTTGGGATAATTATTTTTCTGAAACATCTGTCTTTGTTTCATCTTCATCATCCTGGTAGATGGCAGCAGATTTTTATCAAGAATGTTTTACCTCCAAACATAGTGTGTGTTATGGCATCCAAACAGTTGTCGATTTTTGGTCGATTTTGACCAAACTACTGTATATTCGTCCAGTATTTCACAGGCTTGTCTAAATGTTGGTCAGCAAACTTGAAACACACTTCATCATGCTTTTTCTGCAGTAAAGGAGTCTTGCCTGGCGAGGTGTGCATATAGGCCATGGTGTTTGAGTGCATTACTTATTGCTGTTTTTTTTTTTAACAATTGTACCTGCAGGTTTTTCTGAAGTGGCCCTGGGCTCTTGAACATCTTTTCTGATGCTTCTGATCATTCTTTTCACTCCTCTGTCTAAAATATTCCAGGGAGAACCTGTTCATAGCCGGTTTATGGTAAAATGATGTTCTTTCCACTTCTGGATTATGGCTCCGTCAGAAGTTTAGAAAATCTTCTGTAACCAATGCCATCAGTATGTTTTACAATAATAATGTTGAGAAGGTCTAGAGAGCTCTTTGGTTTTATCTATCATGAGATGTTTTTTGTGTGACACCTTGGTAATACCTTTTAATAGACCATCAGTTTGGACTGAACCAGCTGATATTAATTTCAACTAAGAATTGCTTTCTAATTACAGCTGGTGTCATGACTTTCCAGACTTTTCGCACCTTCCTATCTTCATGTGTTCTATATTTTTTCCTGTGTCATTCCATTTTATTCCACATAACATTTGGCCATATATGGATCGGTTTCTTTGCATGTGTGATTTTCACGTTAGTCGCACCTTTAGAAATGTATTTACATGTTCAACACTTATTTTACCCACTGTGTCTGTCTTTCTACCTGCCTTTCTCATTTTATGTCTGTCCAACATTTTCTCTGTCTTTGTCCATCTGTTCATCCATCTGATGATGATTTATCAATCTTTCTAGTTATTGATCTGTCTGACTGACTGTCTGTATTCCTATCTACTATCTATGTAGCTTACTGTGTGTCTACCTGTCTATCTGTTCATCAAGTTAACTCTGTTTTTTTCTGTCCATCTGTCCTCCATGGACTCTGGATCTTAAAAGAAAAAGAAAATTTATTCTGAATGTAATAAAATAAAAAATAAAAAAAAGTCAATTTTATTTTTATAGTGCTTTTTACAACAGGTTGTCTCGAAGCAGCTTTGCGGAATCAAGGTCAGAGCTCCTTCCCTAGGCTGTATGAAGAAACCTTGAGAAAAGCTAAGGCTTAATTAACTAGGCAATATTAATACATAATCACAGGACATAACAATGTACACTGAACAGCCATAACATTAAGACCACTGCCTGGGGAAGTGCTTATCTAGTTATTTCATTACAGTGGCACCTGTCAGGGGGTTGTGGGATATATTAGGCAGTAAGTGAATAGTCAATACTTGAAGTTGATGTGCTTGAAGCAGGAGTGTAAGGATCTGAGGGTCTTATTGTGATGGCTAGAGCATCTCCAGGACAACGGGTCTGGAATGTTCCAGGTCTGCAGTAGTTAGCGTTTACCAAAAGGAAGGACAGCTGGGTAATGGGCCCCAAAAGCTCACTGATGTATGTGGGGAGTGTGGTCTGATCTCAAAGAGGATCCTGTTGTAAAGAATGTTAATGCTGCTCTGATAGAAATGGGTCAGACACACAGTGCACCACAGTCAGAGCTGTTTCAGCAACATGCTGAAATACCTACTCAGTATTAGGCAGGTGGTCTTAATGTTATGGCTGATTGGTGTTATTGACAGTTATAGACAGTTCAGTTTGGTTTATGTTGATGTATTGAAAAACAGTATCCTCTTTGCTGCTTAATGCACAGACATACGCAGCAATATTAACGCCAGCTTTCAAGTTTCTCAGAAAAAAGCCTCCAGTTTTCTCAGCTGTGTGTGTGTGTGTAGGTTGAGGGAGGAGTGGCAGCACAATGATATGGTGTATCTCTCCATGTCTTTTGAACCGTGGTGCTTAGCAGCAGGCGTAAGGCACACTGGGATGACAGATTGACGTAAAGCTGATTATGCGCCTCTGCCTGAGCGTGCCACAGGATTTGCGATGAAGAGCCCAGCTTTACGGACATGTGAAGCACTGTTATACTGCTACTGTATATGTTGCAGCATAGGTCCAAGAGAAATACTATTCCAGTCCCAATGTATACCTGTGAGCTGACAATAAAAATCTTTATCCAGCGACTTTACCCATCATACCTCGAGGGAACAGCCAGTTGTTATGGAGGCTAGACTATGGATGAGTTAATTAGACGAGGGATGGACTGTAAGAAGAAGAACTATTTTGTCCAAAATCCAATTCCGAAATATCTGCAGAAAAACAAGCAGATTTTCTGTCTATTCAATACCACAAGGCCCAACACCCCACTACCCTCCACCCTGGACTGTGAAATTCAACTCATTTTCATTCTATTTCTAGACTGTCACAAAGCAGCTTTACAGAATAAGAGCCCCTAATGAGAAACAGAGGTGAAGAAAAACTCCCCTTTGATGGAGGAAGAAACCTCTGGAGGAACCAAAACTCAGACACCAGCGAGTGATGATAAACTATAAATTAGAGTCTCAGTTTCTGAAGGTGGTATCAGTTAAAGCCTGGAACTTGGAGCAACAGGCGTTGTAGCATATGGAGCACATGGAGATCATCTTTGGTAGTTGATCTAGTCAGAAGTGATAGATGATCACCAGACCCTGGTAATGGTAGATGAGGCTGGAACTGCAGCAGATGCTAGTGTACAGGTGGGCCACAGTGATGGTCAGTCAGGCTGAAGTGATTGGTAGCAGCTTCCCTTGGTGTTGGCAGACAGATGAAAACATGAGAACAGGGTTAGCATTGCATCAGTTTCTGGTTATAGACTATAAATGTAAGAAGTGTGAAGCAGAACTGTGAATAGGATTGTGGCAGACTTCACTATCAGGGCTTGTCCACATTAGCATCTAAATCAAGCGTTTTTCTGATGCTCATGACATCAAGTGAGTGTGGAGGGCGTGGAGACCATGTTTCTGCATGTTGAAGTATATCAGACCGTCCACACAGGCTTTGAGAGCTGTCGTTTATTTGGCTGCACATTCGGATGCTGTTGTATGTCGTGTTTACTTGGTGTCAACTAAAGTAACTGGTGACTACATCCTATGATTCTTCATGCGCTGTGAAGAATTATGGATAATTGTAGCCTGTTTAGGGTCTTGAACATGCTAATAGCAGACAATTACAACCATCCAGTCTTGAGGTGATAAAAGCATGACATTTTTTTTGGCATCACATGAGGATTGGGCTTTTACGTATATTTTGAAGATGGAAAAAAAACTTTTGTCCAAGAAGAAGAACTTTTGTTTCCCCATGTTAAGCAAGTGAAAGTTACAAGCAGATTGTGCTAATACATAATATTTTGTGTCATCTGTGCGGCAGTGAAATGGATAACCATACCCCCTGGGAACATATACAGGGGGTCCTCAGGTTACGTTGAAGAGTCGATCCTCCAAACACGACATAAACCAGTTTTCGCAAGATAAAAAAAAATGGGTAAAAGCCTGTTTACATAAGCAGCTACGTATCTCACATGGAGCATATAAAGTACAGTAATGAAGTGAACAATTCCTGACCTTTATTCGTGTGGTAAATTTATAAATAAAAATAAACACATGGAGCACTTGCACAGCAGTAAAGAAGTGAAACAGTTCCTGACTTTACTGTACTTCTGTGGTAAAAACAAAAAAAGCTCTGCCATCAGAAGAGTCTGCCTTACTCTTGGGAGCCATAATGAAGGGCAGAAAGCAACACAAATGAAAGAGAGCGAATGAATTGCTGTATGTTGACGTAAACTGAAACACCCTGCGTAATGTAAACAGTGGGGGTACTAAGACAGAACCTTGTGGGACTCCATGCTTTTGTATGTACTGATGTTTCACTGTTTATAAACTATAAGTGACCAGTCAAATATGATTTAAATCAACACAAGGCTGTTTCTATAATCCCAAACATTTTCTCTAGTCCTGGGGAGCCCAATACGTTGATCGCAATCTACCGGTTGATTGCGAGTTGAGCATCGAGGCTTTTTATTGTTGGTAGATCATTTTGAAAGTAGCTAGCAAGCCAAAAAAGTGTGTGTACCCCTGCTCTAGTCCAGTGTAACTACGTGGACTAATACAACAGAGTGGTCTACTATCTCAAATGCAACTCTGAGGTCAAGCAGAACCAGTAAATATTCACTGCATCTTTATCTGCAGAGAGTAGAAGATTGTTTGATCCCTTTACTAGGGCTGTGTCTGAGATATGATGAGGCTGGAATCCAGATCAAAATCTTTAATAAGTGTCTGTAGATATGAGCATAGCTATTGGCCAAAGCTTTTTCCAGGATCTTGGATAAAAATGGAAGATTAGCACTTGGTTTGTAAATCTGTAGCTTACATGGGCCAAGACTTGGTTTCTTGATCAGGGCCAAACAGCAGCTTTAAAAGCTTTTTGTATAAACCCAAGGCTGAAGTTAGAGGCCTGGTCATTGTTAATTGTTAATAAGATCAGACTTGAGTAAGTTAGATTTTGGCAATTGGATCTAGGGAGCAACTGGGGGATTTTGATGAAGAGATCATTTTCTAAATTCTGCTTGCTGGATTGGATTAAATGATACCACCCCCTCTGTTAAAACAAGATTCTGACCAATATCTGCATCAGACGAGCTGGACAGCAGGCTCATCACTGCTGTAGGGGCAGGTATCTGAGGTTTTTGTTGAGTTTAGAGATTGTGTTAAATAGTAATTGAGGATTATATTGTATATTATACTGTTTGTCTTGGCCAAGTGCAATGATTCTAATCTGGTCTTTTGCCATTTACTGTACACTATACAGTCCCTGATGTTGCTCTCTCTCTCTCACACACATATTAATATTTCTTTGTTTTATTACATATTTATTACTTATTTTTATACTGTATATTTGTTTCTCTCTGTTTGACAAATATACTCCAACCCCCATCAACATCACTCCTCCCTTCCCAAAAAAAACATTCATGTGTTCATGTGTATGTATGCGTGTGAGAGAGAGAGATTGTGTGTAGAGAGAGAGAGAGTCAGTAAAACAACAAAATTCTGTGAGACAGTGAGAGTCATTCAGTGTTCATTCAGAGAAATGGAGAGATTGAAAGTCTGTGTGTGTGAGGGAGCGTTTGAAAGTCAGTGTTTGTGTGAAAGGGAGAGATAGTCAGTGTGTGTGTGTGTGTGTGTGTGTGTGTGTGTGTGTGTGTGTGTGTGTGTGTGTGTGTGTGTGTGTGTGT
>JBBIGC010000039.1:2033993-2050575 GCA_037576955.1 Lepidarchus adonis
AGCACGGTGTTTGCTGAATGGGATGCAGGCGCTACTCGGAGATCTGGCCTCCGATAGGCTGCACCCCATCTCCGGAGTGGGGCGGGGCCCCGCCCAGACCCAGGGCCATGTGACAATACAATAATTCATAGTGGGCAGTAAATAATTTGTAGTACATAATACATGATTCACAGCAGATGCTCAATAATTCATAGTGGATACTGAGCAATTCGTAGTTGGTACTGAATCGTTTGTAGTAGATACTGTAAAATTCATAGTCAATTTATTTATAGTGGATACTGAATAATTCATAATGGACAGTAAATAATGTATAGTATTTACTGGATGATTTGTATTAGATAATTGTAGAATAATTCATATTAGACATTGCATAATTCATAGTAGATACTAAGCAATTCATAGTAAATGCTGAATAATTCATAGGCGATGCCGTAAGTTTCACAGTAGATGCCGAATAATCCATAGTGGACGCTGGATAATCCATAGTGGGCACTGGATAATTCATAGTGGACGCTGGATAATCCATTGTGGACACTGGATAATTCATAGTGGACACTGGATAATTCATAGTGGACACTGGATAATTCATAGTGGACACTGGATAATCCATAGTGGACACTGGATAATTCATAGTGGACATAAAACATTTGTAATACATACTGGATGATTTATAGCGGAGACTGTTTTACAGGGTGAACGTCACAGTAAAGGCTGTAAGTAAATCTTTCCGTCATCACGCAGTCCAGCCTCAGTAATGTGCGCTCTGCGGGGGGTCAGGCTTTTGATGAAAAAACATTTGGCGCTAATCACCGAGAGACTGCGGTCCGTTCTGAAACAAATGATTATGGAGGACAGTGGTGGGTCTGAGACAGAAATAAACCGCTCCTGATCAAGGCCTCCCACTCTCCACCTCCCGCTGCTCTAGTGAATGGAGTTTCAGCTAATTACCTTCAGTCCAGAGAAGCAGGAGCAGAACCCAGCACCTCCTGAGTTGGGGATTTCGCTCATGAGATAGCAGAGTAATTCAGTTTCGTTTTGGAAAGTGAAACTTCTCACCGTCGTATCGGAGCGGGTGTAGAGCGGTAAGCGGCCCGAGGAGCCAGCACCGTCCTGCAGATATGAATAAAACTGAAGATTTAATGAAGTCCAGCTCCAATTAGCCAAACTGTGAATATAGAGCCTGTGTGGTGCAGGAGCTCTGCCCTGGGTGCTACCCTCAGCCAGGGTGGGCTACACCCGTGACCTCAGGACCATGAGGGTGAGGCAGTGTTCCTACTGAGCATCTCCAAACTGGGAACAGACGCCTTTCTGCCTAATTCAGTGGTCACTTCCCACTTGTCATACCTCCAGCACTAGGAGGGTGAAGTTTGAGCAGGTGCTTCTTTTGAGTCACATGAAGCTCCACCCACATCTCAACCAGCATCACCGGACAGCGTAGCTATCTATTCCCCTTCTCGTATTACATCAACCAAGAGATCCTGCATGAGTGAAGGGCTGAGATTGAGGCCCTTGCGAAGAACCATTACTCACGTTGACCGGTCGCTACGAAATAAGTGCAGGAAAGAGACGCAGAGAGATACAGCCGTCACAAAATAATCCACACTCTCTCAGACTTTAGATTTAAATGTGGCAAGAGCGTCTCAGCTGAGATTTTTTGTTGCAAATTTCATCTTCAACTTTCAACTTCAACATCTTCAAGAAAGTTTAGAGCATAAAACAAGCTGTTGAAATGTCAGCTTTCACCCAAATCTCCTGCACTCAGTCAAACAGCACCACCCAGAGGAGAGAAGTAGCGACGCCGATGGGCCAACTTGGAGGCGTTTGTTTAGTCATTTAAATATCGATATTGCAGCTGGCGTAATAATTTTCGATGTTAAATATCGATATTGTGGCCCAACCCTACAAACAAAAACTAAGCACATTTTCTCTACAAATTCAGTTCGTTTTATGAACGCTCATAACAGTTTATTTTTTAAATCTTTTTTTGCAAAGTTTTGTTTTTATTTTTGTCAGTTAACTAAAAAAAGTTTTTTTTTACTTTTAGTTTCATTATTTTGTTAGTTTTTGTTAGCGATAATAACCTTGGTTCTTGCAGTGTCCTCAGTTCTTCTTAGAACCATTACCTTTGACTAAGGAACTCCTAAAGAAGAATGAGTTTTCTTACCAATTATGCAGAACCAATAATGTTTGGTGATGGCAGAACCCCTGTTTGTTGCTATATAGAGCCATCGTAAAAGGGAAGAACCATGTAAAGAACCATTTAAAAAAGTAGTTCTTTGAGGATCTCTGTACCATGGGCCACGTGTGATGAAAAGTGAGGGATCTGAGGGTGGTTCCATCTACAGCAGGGTTTCCAGCTCCAGTCCTGGAGGACCAGTGTCCACACAGACCACCGCTACTACTCTAACACACCTGGTTCAGATCAGCCGTCCATCACCAGTGAGTGTGTTTGAGGAAGGGGAGCATCCATAACCCTGTTCCTCAGAGATCAGTGTGAAATAAAAAGCAGTGGCTTGACGAGTGTGAGGAGACGCTTTTCTCCTCCACCGCTGAACTTTCTGATCTCTTCACCCATCGATCACGCGCCGCAGGGACTCGTCCTGAGTCCGAGAGCCGTGACACCTTTATCTGATCTCAAGTCTGGAGCACATAATCGATGTCTGCCCAGAGATGGCATGCATATTCATCTGCACCCTTCTGCATCGCAGTAGATGTGGCGTTAAAGGGCTCAAGTCCTGCGGTCTTCACGCATCTTTTATCCATTTTCCTCCATCTCACATTTTTATCTCCTTCAGTTCCTTAGGTACATTGATCAGCCAAAACATTAAGACCACCTGCCTAATAGTGAATAGGCCTCCCTCATGATCTGCCAGAACATTAAGACCACCTGCCTAATATTGAGTAGGTCCCCCTCGTGATCAGTTATTGGCTGTTCTGATGAGTTCATGTATTGCAGTGCTTCTGCAGTCTTGCTCTGGTGTTATTATTGTTCTTACATGTTCTCCCATTTCACAAGAATAGCACTTACGTTTGACTGGGGCAGGTCTAGCAGTGCGGAAATGTCTCCAAATTTTGGAGAGAGTCAGCACACAGTGAATGTCAGTAGGACCCATTCTTGTGATAGTGCGTGAGACTAAAGGACTATGCTAGCAGTGGGTGTGGCTGAAAGACCTGAACTCCGTGATTAAGAGGTGTCCACTTGGGATGGGCCACAATATCGATATTGAGTTATATCGTCGTCCTTGCTCACGCGATACGATAATCGATACGCCGGACAAACGGACACATTTTGGAGCAATACGTTTCTGTCTCAGTTCTATGACTAAGAGGAATGTGTGGAACTCTTTGTAAATCTCACATCAGTATTGTCATGTCTGAATTTATGCTTGATTGTTCCTGTGGTCACAAAGCAAATATAGGAAATGTGACAATATCGTTGCCGTTACTTAAATAAATTAATAACGCATCTCTGTGTTTCTGTGTTATATCGCTACATCATTGTCATGCGATATATCGATTATCGCGATATTATCGTTATCGTGTGCCACATATCGTATCGTATCGTGAGATACTCTGCGATTCCCACCCCTAGTGTCCACATTCTTTTGGCCAAGTGTGGGGAAATGCCCTTCTGTTCTCTCGGTTGTATTTTTCGGTGCCCGTGTGTTTTGTTCTTTGTTTTTTGAAGGTGGTATCTCCTCTCAGGCAGAAGCAGAATCAGTGTGATTGCAGGTGAGCGAGAGGCGGCGGATGGACGACCTCACAGGAGGATGTAAATTGTCTAATGGTGGGTCTTTGGAAAGGGAAATTGCCTTTGGCCAGGCTGTAATCCTCTCATCAAGACCCGGTCTCCGTGAACGGTGCTCAGGCTCTGTTAGTGCGGTTGGTGATGACCCATCGTTATGCATGATTACTGTGGGGCTGACCTGCTGCTTTTCTGCAAAATCACACACGTGGGCTCTTTAACACCCGCTGACCACCCCGCATGAGCTTCAGAGACCTCCGGCTCGAGCCCAGATGCTTTACATGCACCCCGGGTCAGCACCCAAGCCATCAGCCTGTTCGCAGAAATGTACAGGACAGACTGTATCATTTATATACAATCATCTTCTCAAACAGGCCGCCCCCCCCTCGTGATCAGCCAGAACATTAAGACCACCTGCCAAATACTGAGCAGGTTCCTCATGCTGCTGAAACAGCTCTGACTGTGGAGCACTGTGTGTTCTGACCCACTTCTATCAGAGCAGCATTAACATTCTGTACAACAGGAGCTTCTCTCTTTCTCTCTCTCATACATCACTAAGGCTTGGGTGCCCATGACCCAGTTGTTCTTCTTTGGATCACTATTGGTAGATACTAACTACTGAATACCTGGAACACTCCACAAGACCTGCTGTTCTGGAAATGCGCTGGCCTTCACAATATGACCCTCCAATCCATACACTCCTACTTCTAGCGCATCAACTTTAAGAACTGAATGTTCACTGGCTGCTCTCTCCCTATGAATAGTCAATGTTACTCACTTTTACGACCATATGTATCCTGGGCAGTTATGTGTATTGGTAATATGACCAGAAAGATTGGGAAATTGTTAGTGGTGCACAGATTTCCCGCTAGTTCAGACGACACTGACGCTCTTCCTCAGCCAGTGCTGGCGTCCTGTTGACTGCATGGTCTTGCTTCATCCGTTTAAACCCTTTAATGGCCGAGCTCCAGCATATCTCACTGATCTGCTTAAGCATTATAGCCCATCCAGATCACTTCGCTCCGCTGAGGCAGACTTACCGCCAACCCTGAGGATCACTCCCAGATCAGCTGCTGCAACCTGACTCTGGAAAAGCAGAGAATATTGAGAGGTGTTTTATATGAACCGTTTTAAAAACCTGTTTGTTTAGACAAGCGTAGGCCTAGAGCAGTGCAGCCCCTTGTGGACTGTGAAGGTACTGCAGGTGAACTGTGATGGTTGTTTTAAATGGAAGTCCTGTAGTTAAGTTTGAAATGACTAACATTAAAACGAATCAAATAAAAGCTGTTTCGATCCCCAATGTAGCGCAAGTTGTCCTCGGTGGTGAAGAGCTGTAAAGGAAGTCAAAAGAGAATTTAAACATGATCTCCTGCCTGTGGGTGGGCTGGGCCCAGAGTCTTTTTGCATGTTTCTGCATTACACGAAATAATTAGGTGACAGTGGAACCATTGCTTACTCTCCTACACCATAAAAGAGGAGAATTTGACATTTTGGGAGCATTCTGTCCCGGCAAGAACAGCGGGGGGTCTCGGCTGCGGAGCCAAATCTCATTCCGGGCCACTTTCGAAAATCCTTCACCTGGGGCTCAGAGTGAAGAGCCACTCAAAAAGTATTTCCACAATGATTGACTGCGGCGTATACATTGATTATACAAACCTGGTGTTGGGTGTTGGGCGTCCTATCTAATAACATGAAAACACATTTACTAAAATAAATGACAATAAAGTTTACTTTGACTTTGAAAAGTATAATTCAGTACAAAAAGACGACATCCACAAATGATTGGTTGAATTTAAATGTACTGTTTAGTGCAGCAACGAACAGTTTGAAAAGCAACGCAAAGCAAAGATAGATCAGTGCCGATGTGCTGCTGCATCCAGCCGTTTTTAGCCCTTTGCTACATTACATTACATCCTAGTGTATAATACAAGCTGGAAAAACATCTGCTCAACAGAAATAAAGGGAACAAAAGTTCATTGTTGGCTGGGAAAAGGTGAGTTTGGTGGTACTGCATGTCAATCATCTGTCTACATATTCGTTCTTCAGTATAAAATTAGCAACACTGAAATGCAGACATTATTAGGTTTACCTTTCTTCAAATTGCGACTTGTGCTTTTTTGCTGTTGATGATGATGCCGGACGTGCGTTTGTCTTGGATATTGCAAACGTTGCTTCATGAAAGCAACAACCTGGAGCTTAACTTCTGCAGCATAGTTCTTGTGTTGTGGCATTATATTGGTAAGTTCCAAATTTTATCAACTTAATTGTTTATGCTCTAGTGCAATATAATGTCACTACCGCTATAGAGCTGCAAAGGTCTCCAGGGGCGTATCAAGTTAGATGCTTTTACTTCAGAGCAGTAAATTCAGTAACACTGCGGCTAATAACATGGGGCAGCTTATCATAGAGTTTTAAAACATAAATGAGCTTTTTCTGCAGCTTATAGAATGGGGCGGTCTATAATGTGTGGTATAAATACGGTATTGTTGAGCTAATAAAACATAACGCTGTGTGAGTAAAGACCTATAAAGTGTTGATTGAAGCTGTGATTAAAGGCTGGGGTAGGAATGGCTGAGCTATGGTTTTAACACTCGTTTGTGTCATTGTGAGACCCATTGCTCAAGGGTTCCTCAGTGGAACCTGGCCTGGTACTAGAACCTGTGACCCTCAAATAAGGACCCAACCACTAGGAACCACTGCCCTAAAGGAGTTTGTTAATGATATAGTTCATGCTTTTCTTGTCTTCCCTCAGAACTCTAGCCTTTTCTTCTGATTCTGCCTCTACTCATGATGTTCATTTCCCATGGAGAAACTCTTTCATGCCTTCACACCCGGCATGATTTAAAGCAGTTCAGAGTCTGACTTTCTGTTCATACGCTTCTCAGTGGTTAATGCCCTAAATATCTTTCTGGAATGATGGAGACCAGCCTGGAAGGTCTCTGAGATCAGCAGGAGCTGTTCAGCCAGTGGAGCTGAAAATAAACAGGGTGAAATGGCATTCAGTCATTATGTTGCCCCCTGCTGGAACCAGCTCCCCATGGAGATCAGATCAGCTCCCTAACTGTGGCCAGAAATCACACTCTGCTGAGTCCTTCACCGCCTCCACTTTTATCTGACTTTATTTTATTGTTTACTTATGATTATATCTCTGTATCTCTGTGAAGTACATTGAATGACCTCTTTCTAGTGTAATGTTCTATATCAATACATTTGCCTTGCTTAGTTATAAGTCTTAAAGGGGAATTCTATTGATGTATCAAAATTCCCCCTTAACTCAATGTCTTTACAGTGGTGGGTAATGGAACCAGACGTCTCTAACACAAACAGAGCCATTGTGTCTCGTCTCCAACCTCCAGTGAGACTGTATGTGTCTCCGAGTGTTTCTGTGGAATGGGGATGATGCTGAAATAGTAAATCTGAACACAATCACTATGGGAGACTTCCGTTTAGAGGAACCAGACGTCTGGTTCCATTCACCACCAGTGTTATTCGGTCATGCTTGGGTCAACCTTGTTTATACTTTATGTAATTTATTCTGACAAATGGGTGAAATTCCTATTTAAATCCCAGCAGCTGCTGGTTCACTGTCCTTCTGCAGAGAGTCATCTGCGCTCGTCACGCCCAAGGAGGAAATCCTTGCGGAAGGGAAAAAATGTTGAATAATGTGTTCAATTTGCTTAAGGGCTCAATAAGCACAAGCCATTAATTAAGGAGGGAATGTATTAGTCATGATTAAGATGGCTTTTGCATATTGATGAACAATGTCCATGCTAATGGACCCATTTTTCTCAGCTCTCCTCAGAGCTCAGGCCTGTGGCCAATGAAATTGCGGCCTCAGATGGGAGATGGGATGGAGTAGGTTCGGGTGGGGGTGGGGGCGTGTGCGGGGTGATTTCGCCTTATGAGATGATCTGAGCTTTCACCTCCTGAAACGGATGACATTGTCTTATCTGTGCTGGAGCAGAGGAGACCCGGCGCTGCCGAAACGTCGTATTCTCCCCGAAAACAAAAATCAAACATGCGGCGAACGCGCCAAGAGCGAGTCATTAGGAGGAGCGTCAGCGATGCTAATTTCATGTCTGAGTAAATGCGTCTGAAATATTTATTGCACTAATTTCCATTATTAGTCATGTGCTCTGGATGGAGACAGGAGCTGCCTGACTGCACCGGGTCACTTCCCACAATGCTCAGTTATCCTTCAGAAGTCGCAGGGATACAAAGAGCATGTGCCGTATTTATTTGGAGTCGTAGCTCCTTGAAACTAGTGGAGAAATTCAGTGAAAAGTGAGAAATAAATGAAATATTAGACGTACTGTTCCTGCAGATGTGTCAAATGATAGATTCTAATAATGCAATGTGGTCTTTTATGTCAGCGAGTGTGAGCTGATGTGATTGATGATGTTTTTGGTAATAACAGATCAATGTGAAACAAGGAGGGAACATGTTGTAGCGACTGTATCTTATGGGTGATTTGTGTGGAATTGGTTATATAACGTCTACCTCAACCAGCCATAACATTAGCACTACTTAATATAGAGTAGCTCCCACTCATTCACTTTGGGGTTAGAATATCCATCATGCATCATTGTGCCTTGGGTGCCCATGATCCAGTTGGCCTTCTTTTGGTGGGTACTAACTACTCCAGATCTGGAACACTCCACAAGACTGGCTTTTCTGGAGATGATCTAGACAGCACAATAAAACCTTCAGATCCTGCACATGAACTTGAAGAACTGAATGTTCACTTGCCTAATATATCTCACCCTCCTGACAGGTGTCACTGTAGCAAAATAGCAAGATACTTCACCTGGCAGTGGTCTTAATGTTATGGCTGATCAGTGTATGCTGTTATGAACAGGTCTCACAGGGGCTGGATTTTAACTGACCTTTGATTGACGTTTTGTTTTGTTTTGTTTTGAGGCCAAACGTTAATTTGAGACTTGAGCAGCTGTGGCGCCCCCTACTGCTGCAACGTTTATGTAAAGAATACGGTAGTGATGCAGCGTCAAAACGTTATGACATTATTATCTCTACATCAGATGTTATTTATAGATTCTGGCATTGACATTATTCACTAGGTGGCGCTAGTTCACAAATAAATCATAATGTGTTGGGATCATGCGCCTCCTAGAGGTCAACTCGTCCCAAAAATTTTGGAATTTTTTGTAAAACTTTTATGTTGCAACCTAAAAAGTGTGCTGTGCCTCCCCCACTGCAGGGGGCACTATCAGCAAGGGACTCACTCACTTAGAGATGCTTTAGAGCAATAAAGTTACACCAAGCTTACTGTGGACTGTAGGAATCTCAGTGTAGATGTTCATCCACCACTGTTGGGGAAAAAAGGGGTTCCTGGCATCTAAGGGTGGTCGTTACAATGTGTTTGTGTTGGCATGGATGTAGGCGTAACAGGACGGGCACTTATTTGGCACCATGAGGGTGTCCATAACACGTGACATAAAACACTTCCAGCAATCACAAACACAAAAAAAACAACAAAATTTTGGCACACATGGGCACCACGCAGTCAGGACCCAGTAGGTGCCCACCCTGTTGATGGCACCAATACTTAAAACTAGACACTTTCAGACTGTGCAGACAAATAGCCCCCTTTTTTACTTCCCGCCCACAAACCCGTCCCCTTCTACAGACCATCGCCCTATTTTGTTACGTAAATGCATCAGCTCCGGGAATTCACAACTCTAACTGAAGTCACTGAGCGACTATTTGTCATCAGCATCACACACAGTGCACCACCTCCACATTTAACCAATCACACATGCATCCGGGGAGCAGTGAAGTGGGGACCGTAACTTGCTCAAGAGTTACCTCAGTGGTTCCAGTTGCAAGGGCAGCAAACATTGATGCATAGCTATTTTTTATTTCATAAATTGGGCATCCTAAGAGTTCCAAAGTCAGATTCTTTTTCAAGGTGTCAGACTTTAATCAGCTCGTTGGGGAGGGGATATCAACCATGCCAAACACAGGAGTCGAGCCACCATCGGACTCGTGCCCCTGTGCAAAACAATAGCCACTTCCAGCCTGCGGTGGTCTTTGGCTGAAATGCCCATTCTTGTTTAAGTGGCAGCACACACACACCCACACACACACTAATCCACTGCTTGTCTCCCTCAGAGCATGACGAGTGTGCCAGTGGGCAGAGTCTCTGCGATGAAAGCGCCATCTGCACCAACACCATCCATGGCCACCTGTGCACCTGCAAGCCGGGCTACGTGGGCAATGGAACCATCTGCAGAGGTAAAGTCTCAATCTTTATACCCCTGTCCTGCTTACCTACACACACACACACACACACACACACCTCACACGTAGCATCAGCTGGCTGTGCAATGATGAGAATTGATTTTGCTTTGGCTTCTGCCTCTCTCTCCTCTTCAAACCTTCCTCTCCCGTGGAGCCTCATGTGCTCTGAGCTGATTGGAGGAAGAGACTCGTTCTCTTGCTCTCTCTCTCTCGTCCTCTCTCTCTCTCTCTCTCTCTCTCTCTCTCTCTCTCTCTCTCTCTCTCTCTCTCTCCCTCTCCCCATACGCCGAGAGGCAATCACCTTGCCTGGCTGATGCCATTAGTTGAGGGAAAAGGGAAAAGCCAGTGTGGAGCGCAGTGGGAGGCGAGTCTATCTGCAGACCCACAGTGCTCCACAGTGTCGGCCTGGGATGTGGTGTGAGGTTCACGCCCACTAGTGGTCGCAGGAGGGGTGGAGGTCATTTATGGGCTCTCAATACAATGATATATTGATAACAGACATGAGTATTTTGCAGTGGGGGGTCGGAGACGTGAGTATAATTTGGGGGGGGGGTGTGTGTGGGGGGTACATTCATGATCTTTTCGAGATACCACTAGTTCTGAGAGGGTGAGGGTGAGGGCGAGCACACCTCCACCTCCTTTTTTCCAGCGGCACTTTCAGCAGGAGAAGAGCACTGAGCACTTATTTCACTATATGAGGCAACAGATGTGATGGAACATTGAGAACATTGTTATGAAAACCCTCCAAAATAATAGCTTACCAGAAAAATGAGACTCCACCTTTTTTTTTCTTCGAAATTTCCAAAAATTCAGTGTGAACTGAGTAAATCAGCGTGGTACCAGTGTGAAATGGTTCACTGTATAGAAACTCAAGCACTCTAATTACTTTACAGTCTATCTATCCATCTCTCTCTCTCTCTCTCTCTCCCATCCTGCAATAGTGTAAACACATCACCCTCTAATTAATCTAACAGGTCGTAGAGGTCAGGTGATCAATACTAATAATTACTACTGAAGGCAACAGACCACTCTGTCTGAGACTGTGTATACATGTGTGTGCGTGTATACGTGTGTGTGCGTGTATACGTGTGTGTGCGTGTATACGTGTGTGTGTGTGTGTGTGTGTGTGTATATACGTGTGTGTGTGTGTGTATACGTGTGTGTGTGTGTGTGTGTGTGTGTGTGCGAGACCAAAGAAGCTGCACTGGTTTTTAATTGGCTGGTAATTGGAGGCTGTGTAGTTCAAACCTTCACTCCATCAGCTTCCCCTTCCCAGAGAGAGAGAGAGACAGAGAGAGAGATGTGTTTTTGCACTGTAGCCATTTTAGTCAATATTTGAAGGTAATTACATGCAGTGGCCTTATTCTGTGTGTATGTGTGTGTGCGTGTGTGTGTGTAATTTTGAATTAAGAAAAAAATAGTGCAATTTTCCCAGCATGCAGCTGCTTCGTACTGTGGAATGAAATACAATATGCTTTCTCTCTCTCTCTCTCTTTGGTCCCTCTCTCAGTTTTGTTCTTCTCTTTTATCCTTCACAATCTGTTTCTCCCTCTGTTTCTCTTTCTCTCTCTCCTCCCTCCCACATCTCTCTCTATCTCATATCTGTTTCTAAACGTTTTACACAAGCTGTTTGTGTTACTGAGCTTTCTGTCCATCATTGTGCCTCATTCAGAAAAGCACTGGAAGTGGAAACACTCCTTATAGCTTCAGTGTGAACGGGTCTAAACCACTGAATAGGCAGATGGGTGTGAATTCTTTTGGCACATCACAGAAATGTTTTGTTCAGAACAACTGTTTGAGATGCTTAGTTTTTTTAGGAGGACTCTGAGGACACAGTGAACCTCAGGCACTTTGACGGTGTTTACACTGTAGGTCAAGCTCACGTTTTAATGGAGAATCTCAGTTTTTTTTTTAAAGCTTTTTCTACAACTGTCACAGAGCAGCAACAGAGGTGAAGAAAATCTCCCTAAGGTGGAGGAAGAAACCTCTGGACATTGATGATACAATGGGGGAAACATTGATTTTTGGCAAGTTGTCTCACTTAAAAAGATGAGATAAAATACTCGTTTACCCACTGTAAATCGTAGAGTATCAGTTTCTGAAGGTGGCATCAATTAAAGCCTGGAACTTTGTAGCATATGGAGCACATGGAGATCATCTTTGGTAGTTGATCTAGTCAGAAGTGATGGATGATCACCCAGCCAGAGACCCTGGTAATGGTAGACGAGGCACAGGTACAGGTGGGCCACAGTGATGGTCAGTCAGGCTGAAGTGATGGGCAGCAGCTTCTCTTGGTGATATGAGACAGATGAAAGTTAGTGTTTTATCGGTTTATGGTTATAAAATATAAATGTAAGGAGTGTGAATCAGGACTCTGGCAGACCTAGCGGTGGGGTGTCATGGACATGAAAGCACCTGAGAAATCTGGAGTGTTAATGCAGTCAAAGGAAAACCTAATAGCAGCACCGGGACCTTCTATCACGCTTGCGGCGTCATGGTTTTCGGCTTTTTGGGCTCCATGCGGCATGTCCGGGGTAAATTCGTCCTGATGTTAATGAATTATAGATGACCGCGCTCGTTATTCTTCACCCCCTCCCTGTGTAAAGACTAGAATTGCGGAAACTCCTCAGGGAGCGCTCTTTTTCTCCCGAGCGCTGAGATTAGTCCGTTAAAAGCCGTCCCAGTACAGATTAGGGAAGTTATGAAATAAAAAGAGCCGAGCGTGATCACAGATCTTTTGTCGAGTGTTTAATCTCATTGAAATTCGGTTTCTCTTGATGGAGCCGGGTCGAGTAACAAAGACATATGAAAGAGAGAGAGAGAGAGAGAGAGAGAGGGGTTTAGCAGCGCTAAAGTAGGGCTTAAAGAACAAAACGGCTATTGTGCGGTTCTCCTGTGGGGGATGTTATTGACCCCTGTCTGTAATTGGATGGCAGCGTTGGGTGCACTGCTGTTAAACCACAGTAATGTTCACTTAAGCATCAGACTGGGCTCCTCTCCTCCACAGTGTCGGGTTTACAGGTCTGGGGCTCGTGAAGTGAATAACATTGACTATGGTGTTATTTCAGTACAGTAGCACCTGTCGGGGGGGTGGGGGGGGTGGTATATTAGGCAGTAGGTGAACAGTCAGAGGTGCTGCTCCTGTGGGACAGAATGAACTGATCCTGAGGGGACCTGCTCACTATTAGGTAGGTGGTCTTAATGTTCTGGCTGATCATGAAGTGGGCCTACTCAGTATTAGGCAGCTGGTCTTAATGTTAAGGCTGAGCATCAGGGGAAATATGTCAAGCCAGCCATACTTCTTTAATCACTCATTTTCTTCCCCCTTGTCTGGACTCAGGAAGCTAAGCAGGGCGTTCCAGACGTCCCGTTCCACAGCAACGCCCTCCAGCTCCTCCCACGGAGGGAGGGAGGGACTTGGACAGCATCTACACAGTAGATCAGACTCTTGTTTTCAGAAGAAACCTTAAGGCCGTCACGATGTCATTAAAGCAAATTGGCAACACCAGAGAAACTCTGAACTTGTGGCCCCCACTGAAATGAAGGAGTGGCCAGAAAAGTCTGGACCTTCTGGCCACTAGTCAGAGCTCACATCATTAGAGTTGGTGGTGGAACTGGAGTGGTCCTGCGTGATGCCCGGGTGTGTTTTTGGGGTGAAGCTCTGGGCTGTTGACGAGCGGTTTCCTCGGGTTGGAAGAAAGCTGGCGGAGCGGTGAAATATTTATCTTGCTGAATCAGAGATACTGCAGCTCCTACAAATCAAAAGGTGGAGGGCTACTGTTTTCATTGCCGCTGCCGCTGATGGATTCTGGGATACGTCTTGCGGAGGACCACCTGGGCAATCAGATAAGGATGACCGGCAGGGGCCGCTGGAAAACACATCGCTGTAATAGTGTAGGAAAAAGCTGTTTCATGCTCTCGGCCTCAGCGTACGGCTCCGGGTTCTGGACGCGTTGCATCACTTCACTGCAGCACTGACTCCGGTTCTCCACTCAGACTCGTTTTAATCAAATTTCTAAAAAGAGCGAGATCAGCCATAACATTAAGACCACCTGCCTAATATTGTGTAGGCCCCCCTCATGATCAGCCATAACATTAAGACCACCTGCTTAACATTGATTACGCCCCCTCATGCTGCTGGAACAGCTCTGACTGTGGTGCACTGTGGGTACTGACCCCTTTCTATCAGAGCAGCATTAACGTTCTGCACCACAGGAGCTTTTCTTTGGGATCACACCACACTCCCCACATGCATCAGTGACCTTTGGGTGCCCATGACCCTTGGATCACTTCTGATAAGTGCTAACTTCTGCAGACCTGGAACACTCCACAAGACCTGCTGTTCTGGAGATGTTCTAGTCATCACAATAAGACCCTCAGATCCTCATACATTAAGTACAAGTAATTGTAAGTTTTACAATCAAAACGAACTTTCTCAATATAAAACAATGTGAATATTTAATGAAAGTCCTCAGATTTGTGGCTCAGGTCAGGTGCTCAGGTGACTCCAGCCCACCTCCTCTGTCCAGGGTTTTCCTTGTGCAGTAAAACTGAAGACCCTTCTCCGAGCAGATGAGTGTGTGGAACGATGTGGGAGAAGTAGAGTTGGTGTGAGCTGGAGAGCGACAGGCTTATCTCCATTCTCTGGAGGTATCGACAGCAGAGATGGAGAGCGTGATGCTGGCGTTCCATTCATGCACACGGCCCATTTCACTCTCGGTGAGCAGCCGCGTGCGTGTAATTGTGATGTCGCCGTTCTCCGTCTCCGCATCCTGAAATTTCCCAGTGGAGAATTATCCATCCAGAGCACCACATCGTTCCTTTCAGACATATCCTCCTACAGAACATTTCAGGAGACTCATGAAGGTTGCTTCTCCAGCCGTTGGTACACTTGGGCCATCAGCAACATGTGCCTGATGTCACATGCACAAACAGGGATAACGTTTCTGATAAAATGGCCAACGAATGTGGAAAATGTGTCCAATAAAAAGTCCTTTATCTGTATGTCAGTGAGTGGCGTTTCCAAGTATATGGCCCATTAGTGCAGCTTCAAGGTTGGTGTTTCCGATAAAATGTCCCTATAATGGTTTTCTCAATTCAGTCATATATTATTGAGGTTCTGCCGATGCAAAGTGCTGATCAAATATTTGTTTTTCCTAGATTTCACACTACACTCTTCACATGCATTAAATCCAGTGGACAAACATCAGAACAAATCGCAGTCACATCTGATAAAACACCTGGTAGGTGATGGAGAACCTTGCTGTAAAGCTGTGGTAGGAGAGTGTCTGAAATGTAGTGTGGTAGCACCGAAAAAGCAATGAGACCCTGTTTTCTCCACCTCTCTGATTGGCTGCTCATCCAAAGTTTAGAATGTTTTGCCTTTTTGGTGTCTGAAGGAAATTTTTCTGACCGTTTAAAAGTGTCCTCCAGTGTATGTTGCTTCAGTGCAGTCTTCACCCGAGTGAACTTGCTGTATTGCATTGAGAGTTGATTAGATATCGTATCAGACTGGTAGTGTTACCTGGAGCTGTGTTTCCAACACCACGCAAAATGCCTGGATTACAAACCGTGACCATGGCAACCGGACTGCTTTCATTTTCCAGCAGAAAATAGTGTAAAAACAAAAAATCAGGCTTACACCGGTTCATGCTGGAGTGGATCCCAATGAGTTAAACATTCCAAGGTTGTCCTCAATACCCCTTTGAGATTGGATCGGTCATCCTTGCCATCAGTGAGGCGGTTCATCTTGTTTACTCGCAAACGATTAATCACTAAATTCATTCGAGCATTAGAACTCGTATTAAACATCATTACACACATAACGTGTTGTTTGTTCAAAGACGTGATGTTTTAACATTTCCACATTATTCCATTTTCCCCTTATCAGGTTTATTTCATCGTTTTCCAGCAAATATAAAGTCCAGCTGCAAATCTTAACCAGCTTTTAATTGAAAACCCAATGAAGAAAACGGAACAGTGCTCAACTCATTTTCCTGCATCCACTCAGTCAGCGTTAGCGTATAACTGGCTTAAAGACGCCTCCCAAATCTCCTTAAATGTTCCAAACGTAGTGTTTATTGCTTGTTGCTCTCCAGAGAGGCTCAGAAGAATATCATCCATTATTTTAAAGCAATAGTTAGACAAACCCACACACCCAGAACCCCCAAACCCCTTAATATGCCCCCACTCCGCCATTAAACAAGTGCTAGTCAGTTCTAGATACATCACTCACTGTAGAACCATAGCTTTAGCAGGTTTCAGTCAGTTCTAGATACGCCACTGACCATACAGCTGTAGTGTAAGCAGGTTTAAGTCAGTTCTAGATACGCCACTGACCATACAGCTGTAGTGTAAGCAGGTTTCAGTCAGTTCTAGATACGCCACTAACCGCACAGCTGTAGTGTAAGCAGGTTTCATTCAGTTCTAGATACGCCACTGGACCATACAGCTGTAGTGTAAGCAGGTTTCAGTCAGTTCTAGATACGCCACTGACCATACAGCTGTAGTGTAAGCAGGTTTCAGTCAGTTCTAGATACGCCACTGACCGCACAGCTGTAGTGTAAGCAGGTTTCA
>JBBIGC010000039.1:2069770-2091610 GCA_037576955.1 Lepidarchus adonis
GCTTGCATGTTGTTGTGGTTGGAGTTGTGGTCTTTGGTGTGGTTGGTGATGTTGTTGTGGTCGTTGGAGAGGTTGTCTGTGTTGGTGGAGATGTTGTTGTTGATGTTGGTGGATGTGTTGTTGTAGTTGGGGATGTTGTTGTGGTTGTTGGTGTTGTTGTTGGTGGAGATGTTGTTGTTGATGTTGGTGGAGGTGTTGTTGTGGTTGTTGTCGTTGTCGTTGTTGTAATTGTCGTTGTTGATGTTGGAGATGTTGTGGTTGTGGGAAATGTTGTGGTTGGGGATGTTGTTGTTGTTGTTGGTGGTGGAGATGTTGTTGTGGTTGTTGTTGTTGTAGCAGTCGTTGTTGGTGGAGATGTTGTTGTGGTCTCGCAACATGTTGTGGTTGAAGGTGTTGTTGTTAGTGGAGGTGTTGTGGTTGATGTTGGTGGAGGTGTTGATGTGGTTGTTGTGGTAGTCGTTGGACAGATATTGGGTCCCTCACAACAGTACACTCTTATCTCATAATCAAAGCACTCTTGCTGAAGACCTTGATTTTGGTTCAGACAAATCAGTCCAGCGTTGGCATTACAAGTCACCATCTGACCCAGCTGTGAAAGTGGAAGTCCAGGGTACAGTTTGGCTCTGCATTCTACTTTGCTTGGAGTTGAACAGATGCTTGGATAAGTTTCAGTTATTCTTGATATGGGAACAATTTCTCCACCATTTGGACCTGTTGTAGGAGGGCCAAAGTCCATCCACCCTGACCAAGTGCAAGGTTTGCATGTTGTTGTGGTTGGAGTAGTGGTCTTTGGTGTGGTTGGGGATGTTCTTGTTGGTGGAGATGTTGTTGTTGTTGTTGTTGGTGTTGTTGTTGTTGTAATAGTTGTTGTTGATGTTGGTGGAGATGTTGTGGTTGTGGGAGATGTTGTTGTGGTTGTTGTTGTAGTAGTCGTTGTTGGTGGAGATGTTGTTGTTGATGTTGGTAGAGATGTTGTTGTTGTTGTGGTTGTTGTTGCAGTAGTCGGTGTTGGTGGAGATGTTGTTGTTGATGTTGGTGGAGATATTGTTGTGGTAGTTGGACAGATATTGGGTCCCTCACAACAGTACACTCTTATCTCATAATCAAAGCACTCTTGCTGAAGACCTTGATTTTGGTTCAAACAAATCAGTCCAGCGTTGGCATTACAAGTCACCACCTGACCCAGCTGTGAAAGTGGAAGTCCAGGGTACAGTTTGGCTCTGCATTCTACTTTGCTTGGAGTGGAACAGATGCTTGGATAAGTTTCAGTTATTCTTGATATGGGAACAATTTCTCCACCATTAGGACCTGTTGTAGGAGGGCCAAAGTCCATCCACCCTGACCAAGTGCAAGGCTTGCATGTTGTTGTGGTTGGAGTTGTGGTCTTTGGTGTGGTTGGTGATGTTGTTGTGGTCGTTGGAGATGTTGCCGTTGTTGGTGGAGACGTCGTTGTTGATGTTGGTGGAGATGTTGTTGTTGTTGTGGTTGTTGTTGTGGTAGTCGTTGTTGGTGGAGATGTTGTTGTTGATGTTGGTGGAGATGTTGTTGTTGTAGTAGTCGTTGTTGGTGGAGATGTTGTTGTTGATGTTGGTGGAGATATTGTTGTGGTAGTTGGACAGATATTCGGTCCCTCACAACAGTACACTCTTATCTCATAATCAAAGCACTCTTGCTGAAGACCTTGATTTTGGTTCAAACAAATCAGTCCAGCGTTGGCATTACAAGTCACCACCTGACCCAGCTGTGAAAGTGGAAGTCCAGGGTACAGTTTGGCTCTGCATTCTACTTTGCTTGGAGTGGAACAGATGCTTGGATAAGTTTCAGTTATTCTTGATATGGGAACAATTTCTCCACCATTAGGACCTGTTGTAGGAGGGCCAAAGTCCATCCACCCTGACCAAGTGCAAGGTTTGCATTTTGTTGTGGTTGGAGTTGTGGTCTTTGGTGTTGGAGATGTTGTCGTTTTTGGTGGAAATGTTGTTGTTGATGTTGGTGGAGATGTTGTGGTTGTTGGTGGAGGCGTTGTGGTTGTTGGAGATGTAGTTGTTTTTGGTCTGGTTGTTGATGGTGTGGTAGTTGTAGTTTGTGTTGTTGTTGAGCATTCAATGCTCTTACAACATTTTGCTTTTACTTCATAATCTAAACAAATGAGAGTTTGATACTTGTTCTCACAATTTAAACCTGAGTCCGTGCATGTGACATTTTGGTGCAACTCCGATAACGGAACACCTGGGTAGCGTACTGCTTGACATTTGACTTCAACTGGTTTCTCACATACTTTGTAGCGTCCAGACTTGATGATATTTTTTATGGTTTCATTGTCCCCTCCATTTGGTCCATATTCAGGATAATCAACATTCATCCATGGGGTCCATGTACAGGCCTCACAATGACGTGGCGTTGTCTTAATTGTGGTAGTTAATGGTGGTGAAGTACTGGGTTGCTGTGTTGTACACTGCTCATTATCACAGCAATAAACTCGTATTTTGTAGTTCAAGCATAATGGAAATGAGCCTGACTGATCTTTGTTCTTACATATCAAACCTTCTTTGATATTACATTCCACATCCTGTCCAATGTCACTTATACTTTTATTTGGATACTTTTCAGCTTGACATTGAATTTTGCTTGGTTTTTCACAGATTTTATATCCGGCTGCTCTAATATTGTTGTATGTTTCAGAGTCCCCTCCATTGGGACCCGGAGTGGGGAATGTCGTATCAAACCATTGTGACCATGCACATGATTGCTGACATGTAGTGGGAGTGACTGGTCCAGATGTAGTTGTTGGCTGAGTAGTGCTGTGCGTAGACACTGAAATTAGAAACATATTCATGATATTTAAATTGTGCATTATTTATTTGCCATTACACACATTGACATAAATCTAACTTGTTTTGACTACAGGCTCCGTATTTTCTTGACTTAAAAGTTGTTGTTTTTTTATATTACTTTGAAAATGACTATAAAATCTGCGATGAAATCCTTATGCCAAAAATTATTTCAAATTTTATTTAGGAAAATTTCTGGAAAATGTAAAAAATCTCTTTTTTATATAGTTAAAAAATAATGTTTTAACTATTTTTCTTAATTATCACCCTGTTGATCTGTGTTTTACTTTCTATAATTAAAATTTTGTGAGAACCACAAAACATGTCCTGGTGAAAAGGAGTTCAGATTTTTTTTTAACCAGCAAGAAGCATATTCAAGAAATGTTTAGCTCTAACTGCTAGCGAAAACCTTCATAAACAGCTTTATGTGATAAATCAGCGCTAACCTGGTGTTGTGGAGAAATTGAAGGTGGTGGTTGGAGAGGTAGTTGTTGGTGGAGTCGTAGGGCAAGGGTACATTTTCCTATCAATTTTTCCATTCTCTCCACAGACTGCTGTCATGCAGTGGCCAAGCCCATCAGTGGTATTGTAGATAGTGTTTCCATATCGATATGTTTTTCCATCATATGTACAGGTACAAGCTGCACAGTCAAAGGTGAAAAAGTTGGTTCTAAAGGGGTTTAAATCTCAGAGCGGTTTATAACATGAAACTTGTATGAGAACTGATGAGTTGCTTACCTGTGTTATCTGTTTTGCAGTTGATTGTCATAGAATGACAAGAGCTTTGTAAGGAAAAAAAACATATTAAAAACAGTAAAATCAACACATCAAATGAATAATACGTATAGAGGTACCAACTGCAAGCATACCATATTTGACAGTTTTCTGTGGTTGGAACTTTCTCTCCGTTGCTGTAATGATTCCCTTGTTTGTCGTAGCAGCCACAGCTTTTCTGCTCCACACACTTCATGGTGTCCTCATCAAAGTATGGCTGATCAGCAGGACATTTTGGATAACAGCCTGCAATGATTGCAAATGGGTCAAATATGACTGTAACATATTAAAACTTAATTTCATTTACATTAAACAAGCCTTTGGACCATTACACATGCACACACACACACACACATGCACACACATGCATCCACACACCAAGTGAAATCCCTTTACATGCAATATTCTTTTTTTGTGCAATATTCCTCTGTGCAATATTTCTTGTGTTTCCTTCACTGTGTGTAACATTCGCAACTTTTTAGATTTTTTCTTTATTGTTTTAGTACTCTGTTTGCTGCTCTGTCTGGCGTAACATTGCAAATTTTCCACTTGTGGGACAATAAGGGATTATCTTATCTTATCTTATTAGCCCTGAAAGGACTACAGCAAATATTTATATATTAATCCACTTAGGCCCACACAATATACAATTAAATGAACAAAAATGTCCTTTTTTTAACAAGTGGGCACACGTGCATGTAGATATTGCAAGAGAGCAAATTCTGTCTGCCTGTGTGTCTGTGTGTTTGTGTCTGTCTGTCTGTGTATCTCTCTTTATCTTTTTATGAAAGTATTGTTTAAGGATATATATATATATATATATACCATCTATACATGCTGTTCTTTTGGAAAGCTGCTCAGTTCCTATTGTTTGTTGGTAACATTACATTATCTGTCTGTCTGTCTATTTACTCATCCCCTGATCTCAATGTGCTCGTATTGCTTTTGTTTATCTTAAAGTGATGAGTATACCTTCCAGGGGTGGTATCTGACTGGAGCACTTTCCAGAAGGATTCCTGCAGGTCTTCATACAGGGGGCACCACAGGGTTTGTAGTGCCATTCACACTCACCAGGAGGGTTGTAGTAATCACAGAACAGAGCTGCAAGAAGAATATGACTTTAACTTCAGTTGATCAACCAATTAATCTCTTGTTTATGCCTATTCAGCTTAAGGGGTACAGAGTATGTACATGTAAATTCTAATAAGAAAGACGGTTTGAAAGACCGGATATTTTGATCTTAGAAAGACATGCATGTCTTAATGAAGTCAGTATTGTTACAGTACTGTACCCCTCGAGAATCATGGGTGCATTACACCTCACTGTTTAACAAGGCCCAAGGAAGTGACTCACGGCAGATATTAGGTGTTCTCCATGCAATACAGTCTCCACCCTCATTGCAGGCTTCTGCATAGGCTGCCACAGCCGTGCAGAAACACTCACAGTCTCCACCAGTGTCACAAGCACATGCATCCCACACACAAGCATCATAATATGGAGCAGGATCCACCTTGACAAGAAAAATACATACTGTTAAGAAAAATCAGAGAAAAATGGGCAAAGTGGTTGTACTTAAGAAGGTTAAAAAATATTACCTGTGAGTGGCAGGTTTTGAAAACTTCACTCATGATGATGCTGCACTGTTTCTGAGCCCAAGCTTGTCTGTAGGGGTTAAAGGAACATGGGTTCCGGATAGTGTCAGCATTAGGGCAGCTGGAGGAATCTTTCCAGCTGTTTCCAAAGTCCAAGGCATTGTTCACCACTCCTTGGTTTCTCAAAGTGAAGTCATTCTTTGTGTTGCCATCATACGTTCCACAGAGGCCACAGACAGCTCCCTGTTACAAGAGATCAGATTAGCTGTAGTTGTAGAAAACATAAAGCAGAGGAGTCAAAGTTAGACTGGTTTATTATGTGTAGACATCCTCACCTTGTATTCTGGACTGAGTTTGATGAATATGCTTGTCTTCCGGTCCCACATAAGAATCAGACCATTATTAGCCTCAATTACCAAGTAAATTCCCATGAACTGGATCTGGTAGGGAATAGCTTCTCCTTGATCCCTTTGGACAACTTGATAGCTTCCATCTGTTAGTATGAGCTCATTACTCTGAATGACAGAAGCATTTTTCTTAGTATTGTTTGCCATTATGCTAAACAGTGACGTTTACTGGTATATGATGTACAGTAAACCATGCCCTTACCCCAAGGAAGATTTTTATGGCCTTGGAGCAGGTTGCGCCAGTGGTTCCACAGGGAATGTTTTCGGTGATGACTCTGAAGGTGGCACTGGCATTGCTGTGACCACAGTGGTCCTAAACCAATCACAGAAAAAGGTAATGAGCAATTAATAAACACAATAATTAACACATATTAATTACAGATTAAATGCAACTATCTTTTTATTTAGGATTTGTTTCTTTTATCTGCCTACTTTATACTGCACTTTACCACGAATGCACAGCTGTGTGATTTTTTTGTAGCAATGGATGTATGTGTAATGTATATATGCTACATTGCCTTTGTGCTATTTTTTTAGTATTTTTGTAGAGATTTAATTAAAAAAATGTTAAATCCAGGTCAGGTCAAGGTCTGTCAAACCATTAGTTATTATTTGTGCTTTTGTTAGTTAAATAATGATTATTTTGTTGCGTTTTACAATTGAGGTTTCTGAATGTATATGGGTTTCAGTCACAACACAAACACCTTATAATTTTCCTCAAGTCAGTGTCTCAGTCCCCGTGTCTATGTTGTATATTTCCTAATTTTTTGGTTTAGATTGTATTATGTCTAAAATTCAATAAACGTTAGTATTTAATGTAAAAAAAAGTATAATTGTTAAAGTACTCACATATATGTGAATGGGACGATGTGTATGCATGGCAGAATTAATGAATTCATTTCAGTGACTAGCATTTCTGTTGCTGACTTCTTTTGATGATTTTATTCATGCACATTAAATCTTATAACCTGTAGAGACAGAAACAGACTTACACTAGGGGAGAAGGGACTTACTTTGACAAGGGTGTATTCACAATCTCCATCAAAGGTGTATCTTTTCCCATCAAATGTGATGTAATGTCCATCGCCATAAGCTGTGCAGGTTCCATCACATACGTTTGTGGTGCACTCCCATTTCCTGTCCTTGCATGTGCTGTATTCACAGGAGACAAGATGCAGGAATTAGTGGCTATGAACACATTAATGATGAGATAATTTCTTAATGCTGAATTATGGGGGCTTCATCTGTTTCCATTTAAAAAATTCTGAGCCAGTCAACATTACTATAGAATATACTTTTTGTGACAAATTTTTGTGAAATATAATATTCAGAATCTTGTCTGCAAGCAGAAAATAAATATTGTATACTCCTTGTCCCCCCCCCCATTTTTTTCTCTCTCTCTTTCTCTCTTTTCTCTGTTGTTGGTTGTATGTCTCTGTGTTTGTCTCTGTTTGATGCATTTGTCTCTGCCTGACCACTCTGTTGCCGGAGATTTATTAATAAAGTCTATTTGACAAAAGGGGGAACAACTAAAACTCTCACTAGTTTAGAAAGAATATCTTAGATTCCCCCCTCTTGTAGAGCAAAACTGCATGGACACTCCAGGCACCAGAATTACCATGCTGCTAGCCAAACTGTCAGGACAGGACAAATTTAAAAAAAAAGAAGAAAAAAAAAAAGAAAATAAATATTGTAGGTTCAACTGGTTTAAGAACTAGATTTTAAAAAATAAACCTAAACATTATGTGTGTGCCCACCACCAACCCAGCAATATTTCGGGTCTCATAATGGGTTCGTCAGCTAAGATTATCAAGAAATTGTGATCAGCGCATCATTAGTCCATTGTAATTTCTTTTGGGGTGATTTATGAGAAGCGAGAGTGGAAATAAACCAAAAATGTAGCAGAATGACGAACTCTTCTTTGCAGTAAATTGTTCCTTTTTCATTTACATCATATGGCTACTCTAGCAAAAAGTTAACAATGTGGGAAAGCATCAGCTAAGAAGTTTACCAGGTGTTGCAGTCAACTTTTATGGAATTTCCAGGTTGGTAAAGAACACCATTGTGGACGCAAGGACACAGTTCCTCCTTAATGCAGCCTCCTTTCCCATCAGACACGAGTCCCGAGGGACACACGCAGCCTGAGATACATTCTGTACTGATCTGTTGGGGAACGGTTTGGTGTTATTATACATACTGTGCAATATCTGTGATGCTATGAGGTCAGATTTCTAGTGTATAGCAGATATCTTCACACAAAGCAAAACTCACACAGGCCATGTCCAGGTTGTTGCAGCTCTTCTGACACTCGGAGCCGGTGGATCCTGGGGCAGCATTGGTGCAGTTGAGGAAAACCATTGGTGAGGAACAAGCTGATGGCAAAATGTGACAATTGCTTATTAATGACATCCAAAACTGTCATACACATTTCTTTTTTCACAAAGCAATATTATGGCTTTTTCCTTCTTATCCCAAACACAGTCAAGCAGCAAATCTGAAGGAAGAATGGAACCTCAAACTAGAACAGTGCAAAAATAAAGACGATAGCCTGTTGTACACTGGAGCATCATTCACATACTCATCACACACAGAATATTATAAATTGTGGGATCACTCACATGGCTGTTTAGTGGAATGTCCGATGCAGCTGAGTTGGCCATTCTTACAGGTGCTGAAATTTAAATTTATGAATTCATTTAGAGGGTTATTGGTTTTCTAATGCAAAATCCAAAGACTTATCACAATTGAAAGGCTTACCACATGGTGCCATCCTTGCTGATGACCTCCCCAGGAGGAATCACTGAACCTTTGTAATAGCAGGAGCATTTAGCTGGTGGTACACATTTCCCACTCTCATCAAGGTAGGTTCCTGCAGCACAGACACATCCATCCACGGGTTCGAAGGCCACAGCGCATGTGAAGTCTGGGTCACTCTGGCAGCGGCATGACTGGTTACTGTTCTGAACATCATAGGAGTAGACCATGGTGCTGGGGCATGTGGTATATTTGTCTGTGAAAAAGAAACAGCCAGTTTTGTTAAAAATGCACAATGGTAATTCTTAATGAAGCACTCAACACACAAGGTAGTGACTTACATAATAACATACAGTATGCGCTGTGATTTGACCTGTAGAGGTTTTATAGTAGCGTTTTATTACATTTATATAACAGTTCTGCACAGTAAAGAAGCCCTAAATAATATATCTCACATTTATCCTAATATTGGCAGCTTCTTTCAACTAAAAAGTCATCTCTGCAGATAAGATTGACATTATCATTTTTGTTCAGCACCCACTGTTGTTTTGGTCAGTGCATAAAATGCAACAGTTTGTATTAATATTTTTGTGAAACACTAGCCTTCTACCCCAGAGAACTTCACCTTCTCGAATCATAAACTTTGGTTTGCATTCAGTGAAATCTAATGGATTCAGATCAATTCTGACAGTAAATGGATATGAGAACAGAGAATATGATGCAACTCAGCATTATTTTATAAAAATGGCGACGTTTGCTGTTCTGTGGTATCAGTAACTTTTACAGGGGGTATTAAATGTGCTCGAAATCTTATCACTTACCACAGACTTCATTTCTCCAGCCCTTGAGAAAGATCCCTTTGGAAGCACAGATGTGCACATAAGATGAAAGTGCTGCACACATGCAGCTTTCACTGTTCTCACAGTTACAGGTGTCATACATGCAGTTCTGTTAAAAAAACAACAACAACAAAAACATGATTAGATCAGTATTTTACTCACAACTGAAACTGAAAAGTAAAATAATGGTTAAAATAAGGGCCTGACCAATGTACTGGTTAGTTGATAATATTGTCAATATTGACCATTTTTACTTTTATATACATAAATTAAAATAAAAAATTATATATTAAAATTATATATATATTAAAATACACTTTTTATTTTAATGTATCTATGTATATAAAAGTACGGCCCTTACCATTAAAAATCGAGTTAGTTATATATATATATATGCTAATTAACAAATCCAAACCAAAATAGCAAAGAATTCCAGCTTGACCTACAGTTTATAGTATTATAGTATAGTATTTAATAAAATATTATAAATATCATAGTATTTAAATTTGCAACGTCAACGTTTAAAAGTGCAAGGGCAGTTACATTAGTAAAACTTTGTTTAACTAAGGTAATCTGTAATAAAACTGGATCAGTCATAAGATTTTATATACTAGGTTAAAGAATGATTTTAAAAACAGTAGATATGATTATGCATTGTAACGTACCTTTTGATAGAGATCAGGGCTGATCTCACTGTGGCATGGAGCAAATACTCCACTAGGGTCTGATAGCAGAGAGCACCACTTCTGAGCATATTTCTCTGTAATAATAAGTAGAAGTGACAATATTTTAGACGTGTGTTATAGGGCTCCTAGAAATCATGCAGTGTCAAGGCTCATTTAGGCTCTTTTTACAAAAGAAGCTGAATATGTCCAAACAATGTCAGCATCAGTGTCCACATACTTCCATGAGTAATTCATGGCATTATGTTCACTAGAGGGCAAACATAGCACCAGTGAAGTCTAACAGAGTAGTTTTCATGGCCAATGATTCTTTTCACTAAATATTTTTTTACATTTATTAATCCTGTCTCACTCAATTTCTGGTGGCAGTGCTTAATTTCTTCTCTGTCCACAAGTATTCAGGAAACATGCGATAATGGACAGAAGTTATGTATTTGTATACATATTTATTGTTCAGCATAGATGAGCCTTAAATATTAATAACAAATATGGAAGTTAGAGACGGTAAAAGAAAAGCAAAAGAAAAGTTGAGGCGAACCATTTTCTAAGCTGAGACTGCACGGGTTCTCAAAGCTGTTCTTCACTTCAGGACAGTTAGCTCTGGTCCTCCAACTGTTGGCGAAACCTACACCAGTTCCCTCATGGGACCCGCTCATAGTGGTGAAATCATCACTTTGGATGTCATTAAAGTTTCCACAAAGACCTAAACACAGGAAATACATGCATGACCTTTACTGAATTTCTGTGTCTATGCAAAATATTCAACCATTCAGCTGCTGGAGGAAAATAATGTATGAAAAATGAGCATTTCACACACCAGCTAAGTTCTGCTTGTGAGTCACATCCACGGTTATGTAGACTTGCATAACTGGCACAAGCTGGATTTCCAGCTGAAGTCCAAAAGATGTCTGGACAATGATGTAAAATGTGGTCGGCCTGAAAATGTTCACACCGGCTGCAAAGAGAAGAGAAATGGGGGATAAATAACGTTATTTGTTGAATAGATTTAATATAAGCAAGCTCCCCTACTTTTTCTGTGGTCAAGTATTCCTTTTTTCTGCATAACCATAGTAACCACTATGCAATACCCTAGCAACCACCTGGAAAACATGCCCGCCATCTAGCAATACACCCATACATCAAAGCATCCATTTGGGAATTGCTTAACCTGTGCGTTTACACTTTTTTTAACTTTGTATTATTTTTTACTTTGTATTGTTCAGCCATCTCTAGAACTATGGAGAATTTTCATGTCACTTCTATTTAATTAGTTATTAGTCATCCAAACATTCTAGTGTGTGTAAAGGAAAAAGATGTGGTCCAGGGAGATATTTTTCATTGACATTATTAAAGACATAATCTTGCTGTACTTTCATAAAAGTCCTCACCTGTAGAGAGAGGCAGCTGAGAGAAGATTCTGTTGACAAAGACCTTTCCATCAGGCTGGATGCTAAACACCTGTAAGGCATCACACACATTGAGCATAGGAGAGGTATTCTACTCTGCTACGCTAACACATCTGGCTTAAAAACATAATCCTTGAGGAGTTATATCACAGATTTTAAAAATTTAGACCTGAAAGTCACAAGTTGTGTGAACATTTCTAAAATACACTTTGAATTGCAATAAAACAGACAGAAATATGGTTGTGAATACACCTATGTTTATAATGCTGTGACCTACGAGATACACTCGTATATGGTTTTAATAGATTTATTCTTACGGTGTTCCCTCCAGAGAGAGCCAGGGTGATCGCCTTCAGACACGTTTCTGTTTCAGTCAGACCACATCTCACCAGGTCTCCTACAACTGTGAAGTCTGGGCTGTTGCTTTGCTGGAAACAGAAACCAATCAAATGAACAGTAATGGTTTAACAGAGATGATAAATATATGTGAAGAGTTTTCATGGTCTCGGATAAAAATGGACATAATTCAAATAATAAATATATGTTCTTAATATGGCTCAGTGTAAGGACAAACTGTAGAGCTCAAGGAGGTGTTGTCAAGTGTCAATCAGTATGCTGTGAAATGGTACAGCATGTAAAAAGCTGGAAAAGTTGGTAAGCTGGAACAAAATATATATATTAATTTAAAAAAAGATGAAATGTACAAATAGCTTTTTCAGTGATTGAAATTGCACTTTTACAGAGATGATGTGAAAGAATGAGTTCATTCACTCAAAGTAAGACAGTTTAGTCTCAAAAAGACATTTCTAAAGACATCCTGAACATATTGTAGATCATTTCTGACTGTGGTAAAAGTTAAAAACTGAGCAAGAAACCAAAAATCACTCAGCCCATACATACATCAAAGGAAACACCGTATGATGTGAAAAGTGAAATATCAAGGCAAGAAACAGGTTAAAATAGGGTGAGGTGATCTGACAGAGAAGATCAGACCATATAGTATATAAAATATACTATTAAAGCTTTTGGAATTTAGCCTCCAAAGCTAAAAACTACAGAAAAGTAGCACAAGATGATGAAAAAGAGAAATATGAACAGAGAAAGTAACCAACCACACTGTGTGGTGCAGTGGGTAAATTCAGGATCGAAATGGTGTCGGTGTATAAGTGTATAAGTGTATAAGTTTGTAACATTAAAACCAGTAAAAAGTGAAGTGAACAACACTGATTCTTATTATAGTGGCACCTGTCAAGGAGTGGTGTGTTTGACAGCAAGTGAACAGTCAGCTCTTGAATTTGAAGTGTTAGAATCTGACGAATGAGCAAGCGCAAGGATCTAAGTGACTATGGTAAGTGACAAACTGTGATGGCAAAGAAAACTTGTGCAGTGAACTCTAGTGTGCAGTAGATAGTACCTACCAAAGGTGATCCAATGAAGAAGAACCAGTGAACCAGTTCCAGGGTCATGAGTGCCTTAGGTTCACAGAGGAAAGTAAGAGAGGCACTTAGCCCACCTGGTCCACCCTAAGCAGTGCTTGATTTCGTAATTATTTTTTAATATTGCTGGAAAGATTGCATCAGAATCTCATTGTAAGAAAGAATAATGACAATTAAAAAGTCACTCTTACTCACACAATGTCAATGCTGCTCTGATAGAAAGAGATCAGAACACAGTGCACCACAGTCAGAGCTGTTTCAGCAGAGAGGGACTACTCAATACTATTTAGTGTATATGTGTTTGATCACTGCTCTTTGTGTGGGTTCTATGATGAATGATTTGTTCTCTACAGCCAAGTGTGAAGTGGCTACTTACCATAAAACTGAAGACATGCAGTTTCATTCCACTGCATAATTTGTATACAACAGGAAAAACAATAAAGGAAAATTAATTTCATTTTTTGGTATAATAAATTAAGACATTTCTTTACCGTTCATTTCGTTTTTACAGAATCGTGGGCCTTCTGTCACAGAGGCACATCTATAGGAGCTTTTTCATTTTACAAAAAATGTTGCCACTAAACGTGTTAAGAACACACTTCAGATAATGGAAGTTGGTAGAGTTAAAGAAGTTCGATCAAAGAGGTCCAATGACAGAAAGACGGCGTTATGGATGACCATCAAGCAGGACAAGGAAGACATGAACAAAATGAAAAGAAAAGGTAACAGGACCACGGGTGACTTCCTGTGGAAAGATGATGATTGTGATGGGATGAATGTAAAATGCAAATGTGAATGTAATATACACATTATAACTGTATGAAAAGTGACAAAACAGTGATTGGATGCTAGAACCTCATACGGCGAAAGGCAGAGAACCACCATGAACAAGTCGCTAGCTCATCCTAGAGGGCAATTTATCATCACCAGTCCAACTGACGTTGGTGTCTATGGAAACCAGAACTTGTAGCAGGAAGCCCACACAGATGGGCAGAACAAACATGGAACCTTCTTGCTTTGGGGCAACAGCACTTTACAGTCCATTGTCTCAAATATGATGCTATTAAATGAAATGCAATGTTGTACATTCCTAGTAGTCCCCAAACTCTCCCCAAGGAGAGTCCTGTAGTCTTTGAATTCACGAGAATTTGGAATTTGAATGACAGTCGGTTTAAAATACCCCAGAACCGAATGACAGTTTTCCAGAAAGAAGTGCAGTTACTACAATATACAAATACATCGCCATTGCACTGACCTTTGCAAGGACGTATGTACAGTCACCATGGAAGTTGTATGTCTTTCCATCGAACGTGTTGATATGTGAGCCTCCCTCCACAGAGCAGGTCCCAGGACAATCCTTCTCTTTGCAGCTCCACTGATTAGAGGTACAGGTGCTAAACAGAAGTGAACGCAGAAGAAAGATGTTCAGATGCAAAGAGAAATAAATAGCCTCGGAGACCACAATGAGAAGTCACAGAAAGGCCTCTCACCATTCTTTGCAGTTGCTGGTGAATGACTGACCAGGCTCATAGGTCTTTCCATTGTGGGTGCAGGAGCACTGTTCCTGCACAATGCAGCCCTTACCAGTGAGGTCGTCAAGCACATAACCTGTTAATATTAATATTAATATTTATACATTGTGAAAGTTTACATGATGTTAACAGATTCAGAATTTTAGAAGACACTTCTATTACCCAGTTGGCATTACATTGTGTGTGTGTGTGTGTGTTGGGGGGACTCTGATTGACTCCTTCATTGGGAATGGGCGGGGCCAAACTGCAGTCTACAGAATGGAACGGTATGTTTGTGACGTCTCATACCTGTCGGGCAGAAACATCCATCAATGCAGTGTTCTTCACAGACGTGGCCTCTGTCAGGGTTGGAGCAGGTGTTGATGCAGGGGTTCCCACACTCCTGGTGCACCATGCTTTTGTGAGGACAGGTTTTAGCTGTGAAACACAACACGGCAATTATTTTAAGAAACGATTTCTTCATTCATACACTCGAATCAGTTTGATTTACATAATCACAACAAAAAAACTAAATTAATGTTCACAGAGTAATGGAATGCAGATAATGAAACAAACTTACACTGAAATACTCTTAGAAATGAGACATTGAGACATTCATCACAGCTGATTACATTTTAACAACGTTTGCTGTTTTATTTATTTATTTGCATATCTGCCCATTAATATTTTATCCAATGTTTCAAGAATTCTCACATAAGATATTAATCTGCTATAAATATTAATAATACTGTAAATAATATTAAATACTGTAATTAATACGTATAGTGTTGTAATATGATTTAAAACACTGGACTAATAATAATTGTTACTGTTTTCCACATGTTTTTAATGTAACACATCTTTTTCAATCAGTGTAGGGTGGTGATCATCTTCCTGGCTCCATCAGTGACAGTTGTTCATCTTCTTGGCATCCTGCTAATGATGTAAAACGTGTTAAAAAGGAAACTCACAGCAGAAGTGATCTGTCCTCCACTGGTCGGGTTTCCCACCGGCGTGCACACACTGGCGGGAGAACTCTGAGATGGTGCTGCACAGGCAGAAACTGGAGTTGCTCTTGCACTGGCACATGTCCACCTCGCAAGCTTTGATGAAAAAGTCAAGGGCCACAAGGTCCTTACAGCTGCTGAAGGATGGGCTGGAGAGCAGCTGCTCACACACAGATGTCTACGGAGGGCAAATAGAAGTTTATGCTCATCATGAGTCATTCCAGGCTATGCACAGTGCAGCCATCCTCATGTCTCTGCTGGGCTGAGAATGGTCCCCTAACCAATTCCTATGTTTGATGACACTTTCTCACTGTTAAATAGAGTAGAGGAGGGCTGACTAGCACCAGTATTGTGTATAGTGCATTGCTAAGCTAGGTGTTTCTGATAAAATGGCTAAAAAGTGTAGATACATGCTTGGTGTTCATGAAAAAAAAAGAAAAATGGCCAGTGAGTGTAGATACATGTTTGGCATTTCTGAGTGTTGTTCCTCAGTGGTATCTGGGCCAGGACAAGGTCCTAACCACTAGAGCACCACTGCCATTAGAATAATAGATAAATAATTATGAGTGCTGCATAAATAACACAGCAATCCTCTCCTAGCTCATCTTGTGAGGGTATGAACCTTTTCTCTAGTGGAGGAGTTACACCACATCTTACCATCTTGGTGCACTTGCTGTCTGATGGAATGGGTGATGCGCTGCAGCTCTCTGTTGGATCATCGATCTTGGCAAAGTGTCCATAGTCAGAGGGAGAAATCTCAGCTCCTTTATCATACAGATGAAACATTTCTGTTATAATCTGCTCCCCGTGCTTACTGCAGATTAGCATATCAGCAGCATTTTCAATAATATCAGCCATAATATCACAACATGCCTACAGAAATATTGCTACACATTATATAGAATTGTGAGACAAATGTAAGCATGTAAACAATATGCCTTATTTTAGAATATATTACTACATAATATTACTTTATTATTTTCATTTTATTGAAACCAACCGTTAGCAATGAACTCGTTGTAAAGCTGGACTCCATTATAGTCACCACACAGTCCGCAGGTCTGATTTTTGTACTTGTTGTCCAGTTCAACCTGAAGAAAAGAGTGAGATGAAACTGCTGAGGACTGAACCATTTCTTTGGACTAATACATCACATTAAGGGTTCTTCAGTGGAACTTGGGCTGGGCCTTGAAACAGTGACCCTCTGATCATAAAGGCAAAGGTAGTAACCACTTCACTAGTTCTGATATTGGGATGGAAAATTTCCCTGT
This sequence comes from Lepidarchus adonis, assembly GCA_037576955.1. Taxonomy (NCBI): domain Eukaryota; kingdom Metazoa; phylum Chordata; class Actinopteri; order Characiformes; family Lepidarchidae; genus Lepidarchus; species Lepidarchus adonis. Next base: position 2,086,282 of record JBBIGC010000039.1, read on the forward strand.
GTTGCTCCAGTTTGGGGCAAAGAACCCCAACAGTTTGAGATTTTACACTCACCATAAGAGCATCACCACCGTTCCACAAGGCAACAAGCCCCAGCTTGGCTGACACCCTGATGTAAGAAGGGTTTTTCTCAATGAGAACTCCAGAATGACTGTAGGGCAGAGTCACCCTGTGGAAAAACAAATCATGGCACTTTATTAATGTCCCATAAGAAATTTGGGTAAAATGAAAGGGCACTGTCAATCAAAACAATGGAAGTCGCAATGATTCACTTAGATAACGATTCCTTATGATTGAAACACCACGATTTTGTCATTTTCAAAAAATACACTGAATGCAAAATACGTTAAATCGAGAACATATTAATTAACACCACTCTCTGATCACAATGCATGATTTGGTGCCTTTGTCCCTAAAAGTGCTTCAGGTACTCACTCCTGGTCATCCACAGTGATGGAGTTGTCGGTCAGCTCCACCACGGTGCCCTCCAGCTTCATGGTGATCTTGCTGATAGTGGGATGCCCGTCCACTACCTGCCGCCTCATCTGGATGTTGAAATCCTCATAGGCTCCTCTGCACTGTGAAGTCAACAGGTAGTTGCAGGTGGAGGGCAGCTGGAAGATGTCTCCATCAAAAGTCTTGAAATGGTAGTTTCCCCATGTGCTGCAGACTCGTTCGTTGTGTGCGGGACTCATTCCTGCCGATCAATAAAGAAAAGTGTGAATTATACAGGATCTACTATGGATTATACCGTCACTATTATGACGTATTCAGCAACTATTCTGAATTATTCAGCATCTACTTTGCCATCAGTATCCACTATGAATCATTTAGTATTTAGTATCTGCTATGAATGGTTTCGTATCAATGGGAACAATTCCGTAAAATTCTATACTATAAATACTATGAATGAATCAGTATCCACAATGAATTATTCAGTATGCTTTATGAATTACTATGAACATGCTAATCTTTCTTTTGATTCGCTGTAAACCGATTGAAACAGTTCACATCGTGTGATTGAGACAGGATTATCATGTGGGTATGGTGTGATTATCTGTCTGAAGATCATCTCACCTGAGGTCATGGTTATCTTGGTCATTGGAGGAATGATGTTGACGGGTCCATTTGCTGTTGGAATTAGGGGAAGGTTAATGTGATGCTCGTAAAAGTTACACAACCAATAAGTAAGAAGAAAAACACAGAGGCCTTCCAGTGGCACTTATTGTTCTGCATTAATCATCTGTCCAGCTTGGGATTTTCACAATAGAAGGAGCAGAACTGGAAGAACAGGACATAGGTCTTTCTAAAGGCCCCACTTTGGTCAAACAACTCAGCCCTACCGTGTAGGAGAAGTAGATTCATAGCGAGTAATACCGATTCTTACTGTAATCAATAACTAACCGCTGACCTGGGGTCGGTAATGAAGGAACATGTCGTTACCCTACCTGTCTGTGTGGCGCTTATTCCAATGGCTAGTACCATCCATCTCAGTGTCCACGTCGGGATCGTTCTATAATTCCCCATGGTGGCCCTGTGGGTCTGCTGATGGCCCACAGGAGTTTGAGTGCGGCTCTTACCTGAGCGTTAGCCTTTATAAGACCTTCTATTGTGTGGAGGCCAAGGAGGGGCCGAACTTGGCGCTTTATCAACATGCCAGCTTCAGGCTGATTTCAATATAATTGGTTACTGATGAATTCATAGTTTCTTGATTGAATACGTAATAAAATTGACATATGAAGGATAAAGTTTGTATTTTTTTATTTTTAAACCAACCAACATTCAGTGATGAATTAAACCTTAATTTTTTGTACTTATTATGTATAATATATATTATTTATCCACAGATCACAAAACATAATTAGCTATGTTTTTCTGAGAAATAGAAGCCTTTTTTATCCAGGACAGGACACATGTTAGAATCATCCTGTGTATTCAGATTATTTTGAGGACCAATTTATTTTGAGGACCAGCTATCTAATTAATTTTTTTTGTGTTACCTCCTGCACGATTATGGAAAAATATTCAAATCACCCTGAAATCTCACTGCCCTAAAATTGAAAAAAAAAAGGCTTTTGGTGTTTTAATTACTTAATATTATTTCTAACTTTCAGATGTTTAGGATCCAAGCAGAGGAATGGCTTTTTGAAAGATGGGAATCTGTGTATATTAATGGTAACATCATCCCAAACAACTAGAACAGTTGAGTGTAAAGCATTGGTATTCCTCAAATGTATCATACAGTGAAAACTGGGCCCAAAGAACACTGATATGTACAAAATGTGTACTGGACACTAGTCTCCTTTAAATTAGGAAAAAAAGATACATTTGGAGCGATTTTGAATGTGTCTGACCCATAAGATAATCAGAAGGAAAATAATCATTGTACAGAATTTGATTTAATTACCCATGCACATTCTAGAAAGGAGGTTCCCGTGAAATTCCTGGTGTTTACTTGATTGTTTTATCATTATTTGACTCATGCCACACATGCACAGGCGTGTACCTATAAGAAGATTAATTGCCAATTATGTCTCTTGACCTTACACTCCCTTTGTCTTTCTTATCTCTTTGACAGCAAATTTGCACAAAGGCATTAAATGCTAATATGTCAAAATGAATCAAAACCCCACGTGTACAGTTGCTTTGTCACCCACAAAAGTATGTTTCGTATCAGCGAACCGTCACAGAGCTGATATACACCCATTCAGATGCATAGCTCAACCAACAAGGCTGTACAGCTCCTGCTTTCTGCTCGACATCATGAGGACACCTGTACAAGCTCACATCACTCTGCAGACTCGGCCACATCTGACTGGGAGGGGAATCAATTACTCAGATTACAATTCTCTTCTTCTGTCTAAGGAGCGCACACCCAGCAGCAAATCACTTCTGGTGCACCTTCAAAAAGCTTTGTTTACTCACTGCCCTCAAGCAGACGGAGGCCCTCTGAGCTACTTGTCTGGAGTGCGTTATGATTTACAGATCTTTACAAGAAAAAACAATGACTTTCAGACTTTCCTTCACAGTCTTTCACTCTGATTTCACCTGCTTGTTTGATTTGGCCTCACATTCACACATCTGCACCAAGGTGTGTTCCCATCCAGGCGTGTTATAATTACATATATTATAAGGCCACGCCTGAAACACTTTCTCGAAAAGAACATCTTAATTTGGCATGCTGATTCCCATGCCAAGCTTCAAGATTTGATTTAGAGTTTAATGAAGGAAATCCATCCATTGTCCAAACCACGTATCCAATTCGGGTGGCAGAGCTGATCCCAGCTGACTATTAGCCAAGTCAGGGTATAGGCTATCCTGGACAGGAAGCTGACCCAACACAGGGCAACACAGAGACAGACAAACATTCACACCGATATTAAAACCTATAGGGATTTTGAGTAGTCAGAGTGAGAAGAAACCAGAGCACCCGGAGGAAATCTAAACAAACACAAGGAGAGCTTGTACATTCCTCACAGAAGGCAATATTGCTAACCACTGCAGCACTGTGCCGCCCCATGGACTCAATTTTGGATGGATAATGGAAAAATGTTTAACTTACAGTGCCATGCATATACCTCTGGCCTCCTAAGAAAAAGAAGATTTAAAGCTATCTTAATGTTTATAAACACACAAGCATTATTATAAATAAAGCTTAATGCTAGTCAACCTTCCATAGAGAGCTAGCTGGCTAGCAGGCCCCATGCTATAGCTGCAGCAAGAGATGATGTGATTGGTGATACTGTAAATGCTAATAATGCAGCACAGCTTTAAAAATACTTGTACTTAAACACAATTTTGAAAACAATACCTATTTTTTCAAAGCACAGTTTGCACAACCACAAATCCAATAGGCAGAACTCTTTAGATCTTTTGACAAAATGCAATACCTCAGTCAAAAAATACAATTGTCTATAAAACAAGACTTAGTACTTGGTGGCAAAATCCTTGTTGCACAGAGGTCAGACATTGTTTGTAGTTGATTATGAGGTTTGCTCACATATCAGGAGGAATTTTTGTTCAGTCTTTGCAGGTCAGCTCTAAATCGTTAAGGTTTTGAGACATGGACAGACTAAGCCACTCCATGACCTTAATGCGCTTCTTCTTGAGCCACTCCTCTGTTGCCTTGGCTGCATGCTTTGGGTCAATGTTGTGTTGGAAGACCCATCCATGACCCATTTTCAGTGTCCTGGCAAAGGAAGGAGGTTGTGACTCAAGATTTTATGGTACGTGGCTCAGTCCATTGTCCTGTTGATGCTGTGAAATTGTCTTGTGCCCTTGGCAGAGAAACAATAATGTTTCCACCTCCATGCTTGACAGCGGGGATGGTGTTCTTGGGGTCATAGTCAGCATTTGCCTTCCTCCAAACACACTGAGTTTAGTTGAGGCCAAAGAGCTCAATTTTGGTCTCATCTGACCACAAGACCTTCTCCCAAGCTCACTCTGAATCATTCAGGTGTTCACTGGCAAACTCAGACAGGCCTTCACATGTGTCTTCTTGAGTAGGGGGACTTTGCAGGATTTTAATCCAATTTTCTTGGTGACTGTGGCCCCAGCTGCCTTGAGATCATTAACAAGCTCATCTTGTGTAGTTCTACTCTGATCTCTCACCTTTCTCATAATCAGCCTCACCCCACGAGGAGCCACAGACCAAGGTCGATTAATGGTCATTTTTTGTTTCTTCCATTTTTGAACAATTGCACAAACAGTTGCCTCCTTCTCACCCAGCTTCTTGCTTATAGTTTTGTGGCTTTCCATCCTTGTGCAGAACTACAGTCTTGTTTCTGACATCCTTAGACAGCTCTTTGGTCTTGCCCATGGTGGAGAGGTTGGAGTCTTAATGATTGATTTAGTCTGTGGACAGGTGTCTTTTATACAGGTGACTAGTTGAGGCAGATATCTTTAATGTGGGTGACAAGTTGAAATTAGGAGAATCTAATGGGTCTGTGGGAGCCTGTGGGAACTCTTAACGGTTGGTAGGGGATCAAATACTTCTTTCACTCAATGAAATGCAAATCAATTTATATATTTTATTTACATTCTATCTTTAACTGTTAAAATAAACCTACCATTTTTGGACAGTTGGAAAATGTACATAATAGTGTAAAAAAAGTAAATAAAAAAATCTTTGGCCATTGGATCAAAAATATAAACGCAACACCTTTGTTTCTGCTCCGATTTTTCTTGAGATGGACTTAAATATCTAAAACTTATTCCACCTGTGCACTACTCATGATGTCAGATCAGCATCTTAATGTGGCACACCTGTGAGGTGGGATGGATTATCTCAGCAAAGCAGAAGTGCTCACTATCACACATTTAGACTGATTT
>JBBIGC010000039.1:2103847-2117378 GCA_037576955.1 Lepidarchus adonis
TTAAGTTAGTAAAGTGTGGTAATGAAATAGATACAGTAAGTTATGGTTATAAGTTAGTAAAGTGTGGTAATGAAATAGATACAGTAAGTTATGGTTTTAAGTTAGTAAAGTGTGGTAATGAAATAGATACAGTAAGTTATGGTTTTAAGTTAGTAAAGTATGGTATTGAAAAAGATACAGTAAGTTATGGTTATAAGTTAGTAAAGTGAGGTAATGAAATATATACAGTAAGTTATGGTTTTAAGTTAGTAAAGTGAGGTAATGAAATATATACAGTAAGTTATGGTTTTAAGTTAGTAAAGTGTGGTAATGAATAGAGACAGTAAGTTATGGTTATAAGTTAGTAAAGTGTGGGAATTAAATAGATACAGTAAGTTATGGTTTTAAGTTAGTAAAGTGTGGGAATGAGATGGTTACAGTAAATAATGTTTTAAGTTAGAAAGGTGAGGGAATGAGTGGGTAAGCTAAAAGTAAAGCTTGATATGGTGTTTCCCCATGCACATGCCTAATTTATTCACACGAACGATTCACATATTTGTAACCGTGTGTGTTCTGTGTCTGCATCACAGGGGTCAAAAAGTTGTTGTGTCTGGGCTCAGATGTGGTTTATTCAATGCAAAATGGCTTTGTTTTTCCCCAGTGTGCACTCAAACACAGTCACACACACAGAGAACAGGCATGTGTGTGTTGCTGGAAGTTTAAAAGTGTAGCATGGCCTTATAAAGGATGAACATTTGTCCTCATCAGAAATCCTGGGCCACTTTCTTATAACACCTTACCTTCCTCGGACATACAGTTTTACACGCGCACGCACACACACACACACACACGCACACACACAGATGGACCAGCATGTTATTGTAGGTGGGCTACCAGGGGCTGGAGGCTTAAGGACACATTTCTGAAATCTATCAAAATGTCTCAAGAAGTGATGTCATCACCAGGTTGGTGCAGATTTGACAACTCCCTCAACATCTCACTTCCCCCCCCCCCAGCACACCACAGTAAGCTCCCTGCTGGAGGAGCGAATAGCCTGATGTTTCTGCAACCTCCGGAATCATGAGGCTCAGCTCAGGGTCATATGCATCCAACATGGAGGGAAATCTCACTACAAATCCACATACACATAAACACACACACACGCACACACTCACATATGGCTTTTCATAATCCCGAAATATGCTAAATGCAACTGACATATCTTTAATACAGCAAAGTGCTACATTACCATGGATTAGGCCGTTCAGATGCTTGTATGTTTTAAGCAAGTGAATTAATGTCATAGGGCAGTCTAATACAGATTTAGTCGTTGTCCACACAGGCTTTCAGATCTTAGATAAATGAATGTGCTCTGTGTGATCTAAGTGTTTTAGCTGTGCTTGTTTGATTTCATATAACATGGCATTGATGTTTGCATGCAACTGGTGAACTTCAACCTGCAGCCCAGACTGTAATGTTGTGTGTTTACCTGTGGGGGAGGTAATGAGTCAGTCCGGACTGTAATGTTGTCATGTTTACCTGTGGGGGAGGTAATGAGTCAGTCCGGGCTGTAATGTTGTGTGTTTACCTGTGGGGGAGGTAATGAGTCAGTCCGGACTGTAATGTTGTGTGTTTACCTGTGGGGGAGGTAATGAGTCAGTCCGGGCTGTAATGTTGTGTGTTTACCTGTGGGGGAGGTAATGAGTCAGTCCGGACTGTAATGTTGTGTGTTTACCTGTGGGGGAGGTAATGAGTCAGTCCGGGCTGAAATGTTAGGGTGCAGGCAAATTTTTCCTAGTCACGCAATTAGCATGCTTAGCATAGCTGAACTCTGTATAACTTAGTGGCACTATGTTAACACTATACAACGTACTTGTCAACCTAAAGTCATTTGCGAATCACTAAACAAACGACTGTTCACTTACTCCTTTTTCATCTTTATGCTTTGTGCAGTAGTCCAACAGGCTTTGTGCTCTAGGAGGGTGTGTTTCTTCCTGCTAGCGCCCCTTATAGTAGACTAGTCACAAAGCACTTTTTGAGCAATAGGTCAACAACCAGTTTGCCAAAAATACTGAAATGTGTATGGAAAGCTGGCCTATGACACCAGCTCAAAATGACCCATTTGCTAAGTAGCACCACCCAGTAAATAACGTCACTGTAAAAATTTAGTGCTTCAACTGCCAAAATCTTATAACATGAGTACTAACCTTAAACAATGTGCGGCATCACAAACACATTCTTTGGAAACACACAAAATTCCACCCTACCACTTGTATTTAAAGATCTAAAAACTGTTTATAGTTTTTTTGTGGATCTATTATGCACTACAATAGGAGAACTCCTATTATTATTAGTAGTAGTAGTATTAATATTATTATTATTATGTTATTGTAGGACAGCACAGTAGTCCAGTGGTTTTCACTCACAGCAAGATGGTCCTGGGTCTATGTTGTTGTTTACAACATTTTGGAAACCTTAGGGTTGAAAGGAATGAAATAATAAATGGAATAACAGCACAATTGCGAATGATAAAAGTTGCTAAAGGTTAGTAAGCCTGTAGGCTAGAGATCGAGAACAAACACTCAAAAGGGCAGATGTTTTTACCTGAGGGAAAGTTTTGTTTGAGCAATGTGAATATTTATATGATTTTATTATTATTTTGTATTGTTTGGTGTACAGTGCTTATTAAAGGAAGACTAAATGCAGCAGGAACAACACACACACACTTATACACACATGCACGTCCATGTAGGCCACTACATCCTGAGTAAGAGTTTGCTGACCAGCAGCTGCAGGTCTTAATGTGCTGGCCAGTGGCCTCCAGCTCTTCCTGATGAATAACTTTTTGCCGCTGACCAGATTCACTCACCAGCAATGAAAGAGAAAAAGCAACACACGCAAACCACAATGACCAGATACGGTCACCTCAAGACCAGGGCTCACACCTGAGGCGGAGCGGAGAGGAGGGAAGCTGAGAGAAGAGTAGAGGGGAGGAGAGGAGAGGGGAAGGGGAGCGGAGGGGAGGGGAGGAAAGAAGAGGGAAGATGAGAGGAGTACATACGAGGAGAGGGAAAGAGAATGAAGGGGAGAGAAAATGGTAGGGCGAGGGGAGCGGAGGGGAGTAGAGGAGAGAAGAGGGAAGATAAGAGGAGAGGAGAGAGAAGGAATGGAGAGGGAAGAGGTGGGATAGCAGAGGGGAGAATGGTAGTGCAGAGGAGAAGAGAAGAGAAGAAGAGGAGAGGAGAGGAGAGGAGAGGAGAGGAGAGGAGAGGAGAGGAGAGGAGAAGAGAGAAGAGAGGAGAGGAGAGGAGAGGAGAGAAGAAGAGAGGAGAGGAGAGGAGAGGAGAGAAGAAGAGAGGAGAGGAGAGAAGAAAAGAAGAGAGGAGAGCTCATCAGTGTTCTGGGTTAGTTAGCAAGAGTGGCTAAAGGTTCCCCTAACCTCGGCGACCTCTGGAGTCTGTTGAGTGAATCTCATTAGTTTAAAGGGAAAGTTCAGATCTGGATCCTGCACAGTCACTTCTTCAGCTCTCCTCATTCCACAACAGCCTCAGCTCAGGGTCACACAAATACAGCACAGAGAGGACACCCACTCCATGGAAGGACGACTGGTGAATTGGCCACAGGGTCATGGTCACCCAAGGCTCCCTGATACACGTGAGGAATCTAATGCTGCTCTGATAGAAAGGGGTCAGAGCTGTTTCAGCAGCATGAGGGGTTCTACTCAATATTAGACAAGTGGTCTTAATGTTATGGCAGATCACGGGAGGTTGGGCTACTCAATATTCGGCAGGTGGTCTTAATGTTATGGGTGAAGAGCAGTTGTTTTTTGAGTACACTGGTGATCTAAGACCCATTTTTTTGCTGTGAATATTATTTACACTGCATTAAAGAATGAACAGACACATTTTACTGGTGAAAAATAACAGCGAGCAAATCTTTAATAGACAGGAAAAGTGTCCTCAAACTTTTAATGCTATGTAATTTTAGGTGAAGGCAATCAAAAGCCATGCTGTTTTCAGGCGAATGGCATCCTATCTAAGCAGTAAATGCACACATTGTATTTAGCCCCTCCAGGCTGTTCTGACAGCGAGCAGCTTCAGAAGCGCATCGAGCTGAAAAAGCATGAATGAAATACGAGACAGTGCTCATTCTGCAGGCTGTAATTCAGCCCAGGACGCTTCCTCTACCTGCGCTCGCCAGCTGCTGTGCTGCTCAATGGCTTAGAGGACAACATTTTGTCAAGAACGCGGACGTTTCTGAAGAACTGAAGCTGATTGATTAGGTGACATTCGGATTTAGCAAGGGTTAATGCATTGCGAGACAATGGGAGTCATCACGGGTAAATAAATAAATCCTGACGAGCGAAGACCTCGACACAAAGCCAATCCTCACCAAAACGAGAAAATAAACTTTTCAAAGCATTAATATGAATAAAATGTATTGCATTTTGTGGCTTGTGCTCTTCTTGTTTGCTAACTGCGCTAATGGTGGAGTGATATGAAACAGCGAAAACACGTTCCGATGGCAGGGAGAAAGTAATGCCACACTTCTGGGACACCTTCTCATTCAAAATCAATGGAGTGTTTCTAATACTCCTGGAGAGTAAGAACTACTATTTAAATCATGATTAAGCCTGAACCATACACCTCCCTAATAGACTGACACTTTATTAGAAACACCAACCTTTAACTTATTTACCACCATTTTAGAACCGTCAACATTGTGCTTTCACTTATTTACCACCATTTTAGAACCGTCAACATTGTGCTTTCACTTATTTACCACCATTTTAGAACCATCAACATTGCGCTTTCACTTATTTACCACCATTTTAGAACCATCAACATTGCGCTTTCACTTATTTACCACCATTTTAGAACCATCAACATTGCGCTTTCACTTATTGGCCACTTTATCAGAAACAGTAACCTTGAGCATCGACTCACTTCTCACTTTATTAGAAACACCTCATGCTTCCGCTCACTGGCCTCTTTATTAGAAATACCTTGCAGTTCCGCTCACAATATCCACTTAAATAGAAACAACTACCTTGTGCTTCTAGCCCCATCTCACATTACGACCACATACTGAAGGTGCTGACCAAACAATCACTTCAAAAAATGACCACAACAGGCTTGGACAGACTAAACTGAACTAAAGCACCGAAGCATTAAACATGAATGTTAAGAAAGCACTCACAAAAGGAGCAGCGGTGTTGAGCCAAAGCTGCAGTGTGCGTGCAATGCTTTTGGTGTGCACCAGTGTGTACATGAGTGCTGCATATAGGCTTATATGTATGTGAGCACTAAGTGAAGCATCTTTCAAAGCCACCGCTCATCACTGATGTGAGTTAATGCATTATTTCTTCCTCAATCCTTCAATTCTTTGCTGTTTTCCATACAGGTTCTTCAGTACACTTTGAACTGCGGATGCACCAATGTGGAACTAGAGGCCAATAGTGATCTCATTCGCTTTGCATATAGAACCTTCTGTGGTCGTAGCTTTTGTGAAAGCCAATGTTGCAACAACAATTACCAAACAATGCACAGTTTTATACAGATATAACAGCAGCCCATAGGCTCAGTAAAGAAAATGCTTTTAATATTGGAAGTGACTGAACAAAAGACGAGTAAACAAGTTGAACAAGAAGTTCCAACAAAACGCATACAATCCACATATAAATTACTCTAAAAAGTACTAAAGTAAATAATGTACACTCTTGATCTTTGTTAATCTAACAGAAAAAAACTCCAGTCAGTTCAGAGCATTGGGAAAGAAAGCCACCATCTACGTGATTTCACATCACTCCGGGGAGGTAAACTATTGTTAGCTCATTTAAAAAAAGACAGAAAATTCCCAAACCCAGTCAGGACACCTTCTTCCTTGAACACACCTAATTCTGGTCATTTGCAAGGTCTTTGCGAGTCCAGATGAGTGTGTTAGAGCAAAGAAACATCTGAATGTGCAGAGAATGGTAAAAGAGCTCCATGATATGGAGAACAGATATGGCTAAATACTGAAAACATATGGGTCAGCACTTTATGTGACCTGGTCAACCTGGCCTTTGTGTGACTGATGTTTGTTACATTCGCAGCACTTCTGACCATTTTAATACAAAAATAATAAATTTTTCACTCTAGGGTGTTTCTGTGGACCTGCTAATGAATCAACGCATCAAACAAAAGTAAAAAATTTCATTAAAAAAATATACCAGCCCAATCAGAGGTTCATATAATTAATGATTCACTTAATATATTCTACATAAACACAAAAATGGTATTCCAATCATATTGTGTGTGCTAGTTCTCTTGTACTTACTACTAACAGAAAACAATTTCCTTATTTTTGCATTCTCTAATAACAGGCCGATAATGACGAATGAACAATATATTGTGCTTCAAGAGAAACGACTCTAACTGCCCTGTCCTGTCTGCATTAGTATATGGAGCTGCTGCCTCATGATCGTGTTATTGAGGCTGGACAAAAAAAGAGGCAACGCTCCTCTAGTTAGTTCCTCCATTGGTGCAAACTGCATAAGCTGCCTGCCCTGCTCTAACCCTTTCATTTCATCCAGAACCTCCTGGAGCATGCTGAGAACTCTGGGGAAAGTGGTGAAACCCACACACAGAAGCACTGCGGGACACTCATCAGATAGGCAGCGGAAGCTAATGGAACGGAAACATAAGTGAAGGGTGAGGACCAAACATGCAGTGAAACGGGTCAAAGCTGAACACAATGGAACAACCAATGCTGATCCTTCACCAAGACCATGCAAGGCTGAAAGCACACTGCTCAGGAGCTTCTGCTGATGATCTGGCCGTCCATCATATAGGGTAGAACCAAACACCTCTGAGTAAAATGGACCTGGATAAAACTGAGGCTGTAGAACGTTTCCTGAGAGAGGTGTTGTCTGCCATGAAGGAATCCCCAACACCAAACAGGAAGTAACACCTGGAAGGTTGCAGACTTCAGATAATATGGAAGCAGGGGACTGAAATTTGCACAAGGCACATGCTGGTGGGTTTTTGGTCCATGCTGGCTCGTCTTCTAGAGCTTCGTTGAGAAGATCCAACAAGTCCTGCTCACAAAAAGTAGAACTACATACTTTTGGAAGAACGACTCCCACACGAGTAAACCAAGAATCTAAATCACACTCAATTGAAGGGTCACTTAAAACAAACGCATGACCTTCAGCGCCCTGGCAATGTTCCTCCACCCACGTCCGGTAAGTTCCTTGGGCAATGCGTTGCCTCCATTGCAAAAATTTTGTCTCTTGACGCTGATTAAAGGACCCAATTGGCTTCCTCTGACACTGCTTTCCCCAATTCATCGCTCCACCTCGGCACACCCAGCGTTTCCTTTGTAGAAACTGCACCTAACAGGGCAAAAAAATAAATAAATAAAAAGATGCACAAAAAATATTGAGGGGGCATATTAAAAAAGCATATTTGTATGTAAAGTTTTAGTGCAACATTTTAAAAAGGTGATGAAAAACTGAGTACATTTCAATATTTGTAAAAATAAACCATTTTCGAAACATTAGAAAAAGAAAACAGTAAAATTGTCTAAAAGAATTAAACTGAATTAAATAAAAACACAGCAATCGTTGGCAATACTTGGCTTGTTATATATACATAGAAAGCAGGTACGGCCCAAATAATTTGAGTATTGGACTTTTAATTACCGTAATTATGGTGTTATTCTCTTCAGAAATATCATTTAACCCATAAGACCCCAACCGATTTCTCCATTATTCTTTCTTGCATGTTTAGAGTTAAAAGCTTATTCACCACTGTTTTAAATAAATCTGTTCGGTTTCAGTAAACATTGGTGTAATAGTGTCAGTCGTGGTGTCGGAGAAAGTCACACAGTACCATTAAATTAAGTCGTTCCCATGCTCTTTTTAATTTAGATTTTTTTTAATAATTCATGGATCACATGCTCATCCTGTTGAGTTTACTGGTTCTTTTCTGAGTTAATCTACATATTACCAATAAAACTGAACTCAAAATGCTGAATGTTTATTAGCATACCCACTGCAACACAGTGTAGTTATACTGACGAACATCAGTGATGGTAGAGCCCCAAACATTTGCATCCTTCAAAACACATCATGCATATTGTGATGTACCCCAATTGTACCTGAAATCTCTGGACGTAGAAAAGAGCAGTACAGTCTCTGAGCTGGTCCAGCCAACTGCGCTGCTCAGCACTCATGTTAGAGAAGAGCTTGAGGTTCTCCAGGATGGTGTTGACTTGGAGAGAGTGGAAAAATGTGCAGATCTCCTCGTGCTGTCTAAGAAAAGAGTCTGGGATAGAGCTTTTGGGAAACAGTGCTGCTTTGGTTGCCATATCTGGCCCATAGTTGCGAATAAGTTTCGACAGCAGCGGGCGTACAACATCTTTAGCTTTATAGTCTAAACACACAAGGTAGACCTCAGAATTCCCTGATTTGCTGGTGGCAGGTTTGAAAACATGCACTGAGTTAAAGCAGCAGACCAGAAGATAGAGCAGACAAACAGAGGAGTGTTCAAACAGTGTAAACATCTTCAGGACAAAGGAGCCCCCAGGTCCTAACAGCAGAAGAGCACACACGGTTTCACAGTACTGCAGTGGGGCCACTAAGCTCTCCTGCTCCCCTGGATCTCCCTGACAATCAAAGCTGCCGTCTGCTGTGACCAAGTCCACAATACACATATTGCTAACAAATCCTTGCAGTTCCAGCAGGTGTTTCTGCAGCATTATGTCCCCTGTATCATCAGAGCCGAAAAACCACCAAGGCAAGGTGTGTGCAATAAGTCTATCATCTGCAATAGTGCAGCTCCTAGCATTGGCTTCATGATATGGATTTAGCGTATTTGCAACCCAGTTCCAGTCGCAGTGCAGCCTGCTGGTTTGGAGGAAGTGATTTAGGGCAGCGACAAAAGCTCCAGGAGCCTCACACAACAGAGTTTAACTCAGCAATCTGCAACGCCTTGTCTGGAAGGAGGTCAAAGGTGCCCAAGATTTCGTAGAACTTGGCCCAAGCCTGAGTGCAAAGCTCTGCATTGACAGTGGCTCGGAGGTGGGACATAACAGTGCCAGCTCGATTTGTGGAACAGGTGTGCTGGTGCCACACGGACAAATTTTTGTCACTGAGTTGATTCTTCACCTCATTAAGGGATTGCTTTAGAGCCTGTAAATGTGGGTGACTCACTGGTTGGCCACAAAGTGCCACACTTGGGTCAGGTAGACTCCATTCTACTCCAGGTGGTGGACTGTACCCTCTCACTTTGCTGAAGAGCTGCTTCACCTCTTCCACGATTGCTCTGTCAAAAGACTCAATGGTCTCAACTTTGTCCGGGGGCAACTTCTTTCTCGTGCCACGGCCCTTGCTCATTCTCCAAACCTGTGGTGGTAAAAAGAAAAATGCTGTGTAAGATATTGAGTTTCCATTAAATTACATATAAGACCAGAACAGTGCTGCATTAGGAATTCAGTTTTGCCACAACAAACAAAACATATATTTGGCCTCAGACATTCTTTAGTAAAACATACACACACACCTACACACACACCTTTTTTTAACAATGGGTGTAGGAAAAAAAGTACTTTATGAGATAAATGTCCATAAAATTCATAAACATTTAAAAGAAAATATTGTGTACAATTAAGTAACCAAAGTTTTTAAAAAAAGTTCATATAATGGGAAACAGATCCCCATGTGGATCATTTGTCATTATGTATTACATATTAAGTTAAAAAATACGTTTATAAGGAAGAGAAGACATAAGACACAAACAAGCTGTTATAAACGCTGCATATTCTAAAGAAATCAAACTCAGTCAAATTAATACTTAATATTAGTTATGCAAGGTTCGGCAGGTGTTGCTTTACGCCTTATGAAACTATCGAATTTGGCTCCTTACACAGGCGATGTGTGCTGAGCTCTGCGGCCGCCGCATGATGCGTTGACATCACTATAGCTCATCAGGAAAAAGCGGGGTCGCGGTTTGGGCCTGCTCGTGCTAAACATTAACAGCCTAGCATACGGGCTTTCTTAACAAAAACGCAGATACATTCAAGGCTCCGGATGTTGTAAAAGTAAATAAAGGAACCTATATATGGAAATATGAATCGTTTACCTTTCAAGGTCCCAGACACATAACTGAAAACAGTTCGGAATATAAGCGTTAGTCAGCTTCTTCCAACGAACTTAACTGGCCAGCTTCTTCTCCGTATTTTCCGTTCCACCTTAAACGGTGCAGTATTTCCATTCCGGCGCCTATTGAAGGAATGCAACTGCAGCGCCGTTTTAAGGTGGAACGGAAAATTTGAAGCGGAGGCTGGGAAACTAACCGGTTTCGGTCTAGTCTCCCTCCTTTGGGGCATATGAATGGTTGAGCATATGAATTGAGTTCATAACTGAGCACATGAATAAATTATAGTCACTGGAGGATACATTTGCCTGGAAATATTTGAAATAAGAATAATTAATCACGAATCACAAGCGTAGTCATCTCAACCAGTTAATCACCTTGTCTGTATTTAAATACAAGTCAATGTATTTAGTATTATTAGTCAAAAAGACTGTTTGTTAATATAAATATGAAAATTACATATACAGTGTGTTTGTTTATTATCATAGTATATGGTATATTATCCTGGGTTTGGCAGTGTATTGAAATACATAGACAATGTTATTCAGAAATAAAGGCTGTTTAATTCAGAGGGATACATGGAAGCTGGAAATGTTTGTTTTTGTCACATCAACCCACACACAATTAGTGGACCTCAGGTATAAAAATAAATAGGAACGGAAGGTTAATATATTTACTGGCCAGCTCACAAATATTTGGTGCTTTCAGGGTCGAACCAAATGAATGGGAGCAATGTGAATTTGTAGAAAGATATGGATGGAGTAGAGCCTCTTTATTGTCTGTACTGGAGCATATATGGTGGATATGACTGTAGGCGCCATTGCTTTCTGCTGAACTGTACATGTTTACAGCACATTACACCCACATAATGATGCACACCCACACCCACTCCACCCACACATTGCTTAGTTAAAACATCCAGCTATCCCATACACACCAGAAGCACCCAGATAGTCTTTCGAACAAATAATTGGATTCAGTTTGTTTTAGGTGCCTCATTAGTCCAGACTCTCTGGAGCAGCCACACATGAGCCTCAGCTAGAGGGGGAGCTAGCATTAGACTGTGGAGTCCTGTAGAATGGTGAAGATCTGTCCAGTCTGCTTTGTGATGAGCTGTAGTAACCGACCATCCAACATCAGAACCTGGCCTTGCACATGCCCTTATGCTTGGAATCAGATCCTCACAAAAATGCTGCAACACTTTTTTCCATCTCAGCTTGTAGAGAGCATCCTAACCAGCAATCTCTCAGTCTGGTATGGCAGCTGCACGGCCTCAGACAACAAGTCCCTGCAGCGAGTGTTGAGAATAGCAGAGAAAATCATCAGAACCTCCCTCCCATCTAAACAAGATTGACACCTGTCACACAGCATCAGCATTAAGATAGCCAGAGACACCACCCACCCAAACCATGGTCTGTTCAATATTCTGCCCTCTGGCAAATGTTATGCTGTGTAGACTGCCAGA
Source organism: Lepidarchus adonis (assembly GCA_037576955.1). Lineage (NCBI taxonomy): Eukaryota > Metazoa > Chordata > Actinopteri > Characiformes > Lepidarchidae > Lepidarchus > Lepidarchus adonis. The sequence continues at coordinate 2,115,431 of JBBIGC010000039.1, forward strand.
CTCAGCAGTAGCTTCTTCTCACTGGTCATCACAATGCTCAACCCCAGCTAATGACACTCATCATGCTGGCCTTTTGAGATGTCTTTTACATACAGTACATACAGCACACACCAGGCACTTTATTAGGTACAGCCTGGTATAATCAGGTTGGACCCATATTTGCCTTTACAGCCGCCTTAATTCTTCATGGCATAGATTCAACAAGGTGTTGGAAACATTTTTCAGAGGTTTTGGTTGATAATGACTGTATCACGCAGTTGCTGCAGATATGTGAGGTACACATCCATGAGGTGAATCTCCCATTCCACCACATCCCCAAAGTGCTCCATTGGATTGGGATCTAGTGACTGTGGAGGCCATTGGAGTACAGTGAAATCAATGTACTTTCATGTACATGAAACCAGTTTGAAATGTGATGTGTTTGATGTGTGCTTTGTACCCTGCTGGATGTAGCCATCAGAAGATGGGCATACAGTGGTCATAAAGGGATGGACATGGTTAGCTACAATACTTAGGTAGGCGTTAGCATTTAAACAATGTTCAATTGGTATTAAGGGTCCTGAAGTGTGCCAAGAAAATGTCCCATTATACCATCACCACCAGCCTAAACTGTTGAGACAGTTCGTACTGTATATTGTCCAATTTTGGTCAGTCTGTGCAAATTGTAGCCTCGGTTTCCTGTTTTTGGATGACAGGAATGACACCCAGTGTGCTGCTGTAGTTCATCTGCTTTAAGGTTTGACATGTTCTGTGCTGGTGAGATGGTATTCTGCATATCTTTGTTGTAACAATATTTAAACTACTGTTGTTTTTCTATCATCTCCAACCAGACAACCAGTTTTGTTTTTTTTGCAACTGCTGCTCACTGGATATTTTCTCTTTTTCAGTCCATTCTCTGTAAACCCTAAAGATGGTTATGCATGAAAATCCCAGTAGATCTGCAGTTTCTCAGACTAGCCCTTCTGACACTAGCAACCACACCACATTCAAAGTCACTTAAATCTCCGTTCTTCTACATTCGGATTCTCAGTTTGAACTGATTTTTCTTCACCACGTCTGGATACTTAAATGCATTGATTTGCTGCCAAACACTACTTTACTGAACACTATCATTCTGTAACAGTGTTTACATCACTGAACACCTTATCATTCTGTAACAGTGTTTACAGTACTGAACACTATAATTCCGTAACAGTGTTTACAGTACTGAACACTATAATTCAGAAACAGTGTTTACAATACTGAACACTATAATTCCGTAACAGTGTTTACAGTACTGAACACTATCATTCTGTAACAGTGTTTACATCACTGAACACCTTATCATTCTGTAACAGTGTTTACAGTACTGAACACTATAATTCCGTAACAGTGTTTACAGTACTGAACACTATAATTCAGAAACAGTGTTTACAATACTGAACACTATAATTCCGTAACAGTGTTTACAGTACTGAACACTATAATTCTGTAACAGTGTTTACAGTACTGAACACTATAATTCAGAAACAGTGTTTACAATACTGAACACTATAATTCCGTAACAGTGTTTACAGTACTGAACACTATAATTCTGTAACAGTGTTTACAGTACTGAACACTATAATTCCGTAACAGTGTTTACAGTACTGAACACTATAATTCAGGAACAGTGTTTACAATACTGAACACTATCATTCTGTAACAGTGTTTACAAAACTGAACACTATAATTCAGGAACAGTGTTTACAGTACTGAACACTATAATTCAGGAACAGTGTTTACAATACTGAACACTATAATTCTGTAACAGTGTTTACAGTACTGAACACTATAATTCAGGAAAAGTGTTTACAATACTGAACACTATAATTAAGGAACAGTGTTTACAATACTGAACACTATAATTCCGTAACAGTGTTTACAGTACTGAACACTATAATTCAGGAACAGTGTTTACAATACTGAA
>JBBIGC010000039.1:2124714-2140687 GCA_037576955.1 Lepidarchus adonis
TATAAAAACAGTAATAGGTGCCACTGTATCAATTTAATATTTTGCCAAAAAACACAGTGCAACACTATACATTTTTTCCTCCTACTTCTATTATATAGAAGATATTTTCCCCCAATATATTAAACAATAAAAATCCGGAAAATATCTGTTCGAACTTATTTTCACTTAGAAAATCAACAAAACATGTAATTTGACTGAAACTAAAATGTTTGCATGTGTCTGTGTTTATTTTATGTTCTGTGCTTCTTTAACGGTTTGCTGTTTGCTGCAGCCCACATGTGGGGTTTGGCTCACTGCTGTACTTTTCCCCACACAGACACAAGATATACTCCTGCTATTTAAAAAAAGGCCAAAATGCCTCAGCTCGAAAGAAAAAAGAGAAACACTTCATTCAGAAATGATATAAAAAGGCAAGTCAAACTGTAACAGTTACTAAAATATTCATCATAATGATAAACCACCAATTATTGTAATAGTCAGAACAACGACAGTAGAAATGATAAAAATGCAGATGAGACTCCCTAAAAAAATCAGTTTGCTACTGGATCTGGTTTAGTGTGATATTCCCCCTTCCAGTCCATCCCCTGTGAAATGAAATGCGCATCTTAATGAAGACAGTCTTGCCTAATGCCTAAAGAAGAAGGGCATTTTAAAAAAAAACCATAGTGTTATTTTGTGTAAGTGCATGCCTTATGCCATCCAGTTCATTTCACTGTTACATAATGGAGTTGTGTGTGATAAAACCTGTGTGAAAATACAAAAAAAGAGAAAAAAAAACCATTTTATTACATAATCTCATTTTATAAATGAATCCGGATATGAATCCCTACATATTTGGCAGGGTTAAGTAAGATTTGGCCCAAAAAAAAGATCACGAATGCTAGAAAGTGTGTGTGTGAATAAGGATCACAAATAAATGCCAAAAGAAATGAACCGTTACAAATAAGCATTCATTGTTTTCTCATGCACACCATAACACAATCAGAAATCATAAATGGCCCCTGCACTTCAAAGGACACAATCTCGAGTGCTGCCCGTTACATACACTTAGCAGAACATTGCACACAACATTTTCACTTCAAAATCTGTAGTGTAAAAATCTAGGGTTTAATAGCAGAGCTTTGTTTCGACCTTCTTATTCTTCTTCATCTCATCTCTGTTCTTATAAACCTGAGGAAATGTCACCTTACCTGTAAATCTAACACTCATCAGCTCCTGTCCATTACAGGCTAATACTGCCAACTCTTCCTGCATAATAAAACAGTCCAGAGCAGGTTTGCTGGAGTCACAGCAGTTCCTAGTGACGGTGAATGGAACCAGACGTCTGGTTCCTCAGAAAGCTCCCACAGCCATGAGCTGGTGATAAAGATGCTGCCTGATGCTTGTGCCATTGTTCTACCAAATTTTAGAAAAGCTTTTAGGCCTAAAACTAAACAGATTCATGGTGGAGTCACCCAAAGTGATTTAGTTCTGACTACTTTACCATCACCACCATTCCATAGAAACACATGACACATGGAGCTTCACTGGGAGTGGAGAGAAGATACAATAGCTCTATTTGTGTTGGAGATGTATGGTTCCATTCACCAACACTGTAAAGAAATCTGAGCTACACCAAACCCAGTCTGGAAGACTGTTTTTACAGGATGTTTTACCTTAAATAAGAATATTTCTCCTTTAAACTTGCTGTCCCTTTTCTGCCATCCTGTTACATTCCTTGCAAGAGGAATTCCCTGCAATCTGGCAACTTCACCCACTTTTCTGTTCAATGGCCGTAATATGAATGTAAACATAAGATAAGATTCGCCTTGGTGTGTTTTTCTGGTCGTTTTGTGCAAAGCTTCATCCATACGGCAGCGATAGTGTTTATTACATGTCTTTATAGAAGCAGCCCGGCGCCTTCATGGCTGCAGGCGGCCATGTCTGTAACGGTGACGCACGAGGCAGACTGCATTCAGTGTGGAAAATGTCTCAACAGTAACAAAATGAGGTTTTTTTATATCTGCTCTCTGTTATTCCTTAGGCCTCCTTCTGGCCTGGACGTCTTGGACAGGTCGCCTTGCTACGCATGCAGGTTTCTACGAGCTTGTTCGACAATGCAAAGTGCACCCACTCCTTTTGGGGGTAAGGGAGTTGTGGACCAGGGCCTGGGGGTCGGTGGTTATATACGCAATTGTTCAAATGTTTGGAACCACTTATATGCTAATATCTCATTAATAAAATCAATAAAATGCATGCGTTTACATTTTACATTAATAAAAAGCACAAGGGTCATTTTATTATGAAAAGTGCTGGGGATTAAGCTCCCTGTGTTTGTCGACATGGGGGTGAGGGGTTGGCATTCATAGTTGTTAGCTGGATTGCAGAGAAAATTAAAGTGGAATTTCTAAATTATTTCTAATTACAATTTTTTATTCTAGATTATATCAATTAATACAAACACCAGTCAATTATTTTGATAATTAAATCAAGAAGTTATATATATATATATTTTAAATTTCACATATACACAATGGCGAGATCCTGCTGGTGTGGGTTTCCTCTCTTTCAGTGATGCACAAAAGCAACTTCAGAACTAATAGCTCCACCTTGTGGAGAATATTCATACTACCCACACCTTTATTATGATCTGCAGAGAATGTAGTTTTTATTAATAACCACCAAGATGATTCATTCTAAAGACAAATTTAAATGAGTAGCAGTGGCAGCCCTAGATAAAAACAACTAATGTTCTGCTTATTTCATTGTTAAATTGTGTCTAATGTACTAGACTTTATTGTAGCATTTAATAATGATGAGGAATGTGTGGAACTCTTTCTAACCCAGATAGTAATGTTCCACTTATATTTTATGTTGTAGCACTTGCCATCTGTATTTAATGACTAAGAGGAACATGTTGAACGTCTTTGTAGCTCTCACATCAGTGCTGTCATATGCAAACAAAATTGTTGCTGTAGCTGCAAGTCACTTTGGACAAAAGCGTCCGCCAAATGAATAAATGCAAATGTTAATTTTATTAGAACTCCATTCTAGATCATTTTTTATTAAAGTTTTTATTAAGTTTAAAAAAAGCCTTAATTTTATTCTAATTTCAATCTATGTTTACTAAGTTAAAACTTTATTCTACAGCTTACATCTGTGTATTTTATTTATTAAAACCCAATTTAAATCATACCAAAATATTTGAACAGGACTGTGATGAAATTTGATCTTGTGATGCACAGAATTATTTCCCAATAAAAAAAATCCTAATCATGAGCCTCACACTCTTCTGCACCTGAAGTAATTCTGGTCTATATCATTAAAACCAGTGATTCCAAACGTTTGAACAGTGCTGTATAGACACCAACAGACGGGTCAACATGAAGGGGCCCCCCGAGAGGTTTGTGGGTCAGTACTTGGGTCACTTACACTATGGACGACAATGTGTTGTCCTCAGGGTAAGGACAGGCAGTGGAAGTTCGTAGAGTGGTGTGGTTAACCGGCAGCGACCCATCAGGGGGTGAGAGGTCATTTAACTCTCCGGATGAGGACAGCGGAAAGGAAGGCGAGAGGGAAATGCCGGACGAAGGGTCCGCTGAGCCGGCAAAGGTGCGAGGGGGCTTTGGGACAAGGTTGGGCTCCAGAGTGGCCCTGACCAGTAGCTGCCTGTCCCTGTCTGCACCTTTCGCATGCTGGTCATCACACTGACCCTCCACCTGGCTGCAGGAGCCCCGGCCCGACTCCGACTCTCCATCAGAAAGCTCCAGAGGAGGAGAGCCGCTGCCGTCCAGCCTGAAGAGAGAGTCCAGGTACTGGGCGAACTCCAGCACAGCCTGGCTGGGGTTACCGTTGGACAGTGGTGCGGTGAGGAGTAATCCATGCTCCATGTCCACTTTGACTTCTCCTTGATTCTTCTCTTGTTTTGGGTCCTCCAGGCCAGCAGAGGGCGACCTCAGATCTGCATAATATAGATAAAATGCAACACTGCAATTATAGACAGACTTGTACAGTCAAAGCCTGTTAGCTCATCCCCTGTTCGCCATCCTCTCCTCTTCAAACTCTCAACCTTATCAGCCTCTGCTACTACTGCCACTGTTTTCTTATTATTAACTCATGCCTGTAATGATGCTGTGGAGGCTTTATTAGCAGCTAGCATCATGCGGCACGCTAACAAGGGCGAGCTAACAAGGTTTGATTGTACCATGAATTAATATAGATGATTGTTTCCAATGTGCATCATGATATCATTAGGTTTGTGAATCTCTCTGACAATATGATTCAGCTTGAGCTAAACAAGTAATGATTCAGGGAATTTTGGCCCTGTTTACACCTGGCATTAACAAGACTCCTGGGTGATCTGATCTCTGCAGGCATTAGAATATGTCTCAAGTGACCACTTGTGATCGGATCCTTCTTCCTTGGCCTGTATGCGAACAAACACAGGCATCATTTTTGACTGCAGAGACCAAATGCAGTGATTTAAACCGCCGTTAGAAAGAAGAATGTGAGGTCACACTCTCTCCCTTTGGGTGTGTGTGGCAGGGAGAGAACTTATGATGGTGGTAGGAGGTGGCGGCTTAAAGGGATTTTTTTAAAATAAGAAGATAATCACAAACTATTCCATGTAATATATTTTAAAGCCACATTAAAATTGAATTGTAATTTTATGATTTTAAATAGGTAAACCATTTGTGATCATTTTATTTATCAAAAATCTGTTCCAGATAAGGATTTTTTAGGTGATATAAGAGGTTTAAACGGGTGGATACATTAAGTTTAATACTAAATGTACTGATGTTAAAAAGAGCTAAGACAAGATAAACGGTAAGTGAGGTCATACTGGGCTGTGATACCTACTAATGTGCAAAAATCTCAGAAAGTCCCTGTGAGTTCCAAATCCTGAGCTAGTTTTGCCCTCTCCATTTAATACAGCTGGTGAACCAGGAGACAGTGGATCTGGAGGGTAACTCAGAAGAAGCAATACGAATGATGTGGTGCAGACCCTCGTCCTCTACTACAGGTACATCTAAAAATATGAATATTGTGAAAAAGTTCAATATTTCTAGACATTCCTTTCAGAAAGTGAAATTCATATATTATATAGATTCATTACACAGAGTGAAATATGTCAACTCTATCTGAATGACAATGGCTTACAGATAATCAAACCCAAAATTCACTGTCTCAGAAAATTAGAATATCACATAAGATCAATAAAAATTATATTTTAAACAGAAATGTCAGGCTACTGAAAAGTATGTTCATCTCTATGCACTCAATACTTGGTTGTTCCTCCTTTAGCATGAATTACTGCATCAATGTGACGTGGCATGGAGGAGATCAGTCTGTGGCTCTGCTGAGGTGTAATGGAAGCCCATGTTGCTTTGATAGCAGCCTTCAGGTCGTCTGCATTGTTGGGTCTGGTGTCTCATCTTCCTCTTGACAATACTCCTTCAATACTGCTTCAGGTGAAGTGAGTTTGCTGCCAATCAAGCACAGTAACACCCTGGTTTAGCTTTTGGTTCCTTTGGCAGTGTGGGCAGGTGCCAAGTCCTGCTGGAAAATGAAAACAGCATCTCCATAAAGCTTGTCAGCAGAAGGAAGCATGAAGTGCTCTAAGATTTTCTGGTAGATGCTGCGTTGACTGTGGACTTCAGAAAACACTGTGACCAACACCAGCAGATGACATGGCCCCACATCATCACTGACTATGGAAACTTCACACTGGACTTGAGGCAACCTGGATTCTATGATTCTCCACCCTTCCTCCAGACTCTGGGACCTTGATTTACAAATGATATGCACCATTTACATTCATTTGAAAAGAGGACTTTGGACAATGAGCAACAGTTTAGTGCTTTTTCTCCTTAGCTCAGGTAAGACGCTTCTAATGTTGACATGAGGAATGTGACATTTGTAGCCCATTTCTAGGATTCATCTGTGACTCTAGCCTCAATGGATTTTGCTTTCCTCTCAAGGCTGCAATTTTCCCTGTTGCTGGAACAATCAGCTTCTTTAGCAACTACCTTTTGTGGCTTACCCTTCTTGTGGAGGGTGTCAATGACCAGTCAGCAGTCTTCCCTATTATCTTCCCCATGATTGTATAGACTCCTGACCCAGACTGACACCATTTAAAGGCTCAGAAAAACTTTGCTGGTGTTTTGAGTTAATTAGCTGATTAGGGTGTGACACCATGACTTTCCAAGATTGAACTTTTTCACAATATTGTAATTTTCTGAGGCAGTGAATTTTGGGTTTTATTACCTGACAGCCATAATCATCAAAATTAGAAGAAACAAAGTCTAGACATATTTCACTCCATGTGTAATTAATCTATATAATATAGGGATTTCACTTTATGAAAGGAATATCAAGAAATATTGAACTTTTTCACGATATTCTATTTTTTTAGCTGTACCTTTATGTTCTTTAGCTGCGGCTCCATTTAGCAAGGGCAACCATTAATTTGTTGGAGGCTGATTGATTGTTTGCTGTCTACTACTGTCCAATGTAGTCTGTTGTACGTTGCCAGAGTTCAGGCTTCTGTAGGCTGGATGTACTACGGTAAGAACTAAACTTAGCCTGACAATTACACAGCCTTAGTTTTGTCAAGTGAGCATCTGCCATGTGCTGAACTGAAATTTCACTTTAGGAGCTTTTTCTCCATCACTCACATATTACATATTTGAAGGCAAAGACTACAGAGGAGACTAATAGAACATGCTACTTTCTGAAAGAAAGTGTTAAAGTTATCGGAATTCACTTCAACAGCCCTAATAATTTAATCTATTACTGTTATAATTCTAACATGAATTAATTCCAACACCCCATAACCATTGGTCTGGAATGTGTCAACTAATGAATACCCTTAGTGATTGGTTAGCAAGTTCATTTGCATATTGCATCACACCTTCTGCAACAGCAATGTCTTAAAAGCCCAATATTGCAAACGATATATCTGTGGAGTCCTACCTCCATCCTTCTCATTTTCTCTAAACTCCTCTTCAGCAGGACCAGTCCGCGCAGCGCTGGGGCTCGTCTCTTGGCTGTAATTGACAGCCCCCCGTTGATTCACTTCGAGCATCTGCCGTGAGCTCATCCTCTGCTGGCCAGGCTGACCCAGGGCAGTCTGACCAAGCAGAAGCGGAGAAAAATGGCCGCTGTGTTGTGCAGTTTTTGGCAGGAGGTGTTGGGAAGGAACAATCAGTTCCGGTGGTGTTGGGCAGTAGGGTCCGGATTCCCCGAGCTCATGCTCCGGAGAGGCCTGGATCAGCCCGTCTGCAGCCAGTAGCTCGGTTCGCGAGCTCAGAGATGGATTTTCCTCTGGGATCGGAGCGTCCAGGGGGAAAGGCAGTGACCCCAGGCACGGTGACCCCCTCAGAGCAGCTGAGGAACGACGTGAGTCCAGGCTGTAAACCGACTCGACATCAGAGAGGCTCTCCATGATGGCCAGGGGGGCCTTCCGGTCCCGCAGCTCCACGGTCAGTCGCTCGCGAGCCCCTGTCAGCACCACAGGAATGGCCGGGGGAGGGCATTCCGAAAAGCCATCCAGAGAAATCTCCGAGCGGGCGCAGGAGCTGAGGGGAGAGAGAGAGGAGAGGAGGGTGGAGGAGAGGTAGAGGAGGGAATAAAGAGTGGAAAAGGGATAAAGGATGGGGAGGGAGAAGGAGAGAGAGCAAGCATATGGAAAAAACAGGGGAAAGCATGTAGGCGAAAGCAAAAATGTGAGAGTATGGACAAAAAATAACACAAAGAAGGAGGAATGGAAGCCCAGGGGCAAGGTTGAGAGAATAATGTACGTAGGGGAAGAAGCAGAGGGATGAAAAGAAAGTAGAAAGAGGAAAGGTGGGTAAATGGAGGAGACTGAGTCATTTGGAGAGGGCTTCATCTACGTTGTGCTTGCCTACTGAACCAGAGCGGGCGAGGGGGGAACTCTATGCTTCCATAAGTGGTTCTACAGTGGGCGTAAGTGAGAAAGGACAGGACACAGATTTACACTGGTGTGAGTTCAGAAACCCTCGGCATTCACTCTACAGTTACAGTGCCCTCCATAATGTTTGGGACAAAAACACTTTTCTTTGCTTTACCCCTGTGCTCCTTGGCATAAAAAAATTAAATCAAACAATTCAGACGTGATTAAAGTGCAAGTTATTTGCAAACGTTTTAGTTTCACCATATAGAAATTACAACATTTTTAATACCAGCCCCCTTATTATAACATTCTTCAGCTGTTTTTGAATCTGTTTCATTTGGTTTGTTTGGTTCCCCAACGCAACAGCTAAAAATGATGGATGGGGGACTTTTGGACCAAACAGTTTTAGAACTTTTTGAGAGGACTACACTCTTAGGATCTCCCCAGGAAACTACACACCTTCCGGATCAGTTTTTTCTACCAGTAGAAACACTGAAGTGACATAAGCTGGTATTGAAGTCAGATAATACGATGTTGTATTTCCTCTTTCACATATCAGCTCAATAAATTCTGTCCGTCTGTAATTTTCTCCATTTTTAATGCTAAGGGCAGTGTACACATCACGCAACACATTTGTCTGGACCAATCACTGTACACCTTTGTCTGGGCCAATCACTGAGCACTTTTGTATGGACCTATTACTGTACACTTTCATCTGGACCAATCACTGTACATTTTTGTCTGTGAGAAAGCACCTACCCTGCACTAGGAACTAAAATAGTTCCCCAAAACTTTATTCTAAGAACTTTTAACTTTGAGCTTAGTTCCTGCAGTGGGAACACACACAAATGAGGATTTTCCCATAGAGTTCTGCAAACTGATAATGTTTGTCAGGATTGAAAGCATCTTAAAATCGGTTAAATAAATGGATGGGGACACCAGTGTTATTGGGGCTGTATAATAAACATGCAATTTAGTGATTACTGAACATCTCCACACGGTTTGTGATGGTTAACACTGCATGCCCTGGAATTCAAAATTTCCTGATCTCTGTCTAGCTAAAGTAAAAAAAACACAATTTAGAGTTCCTACCCTGATGCAACTGTACATCAGCAATGTCAGTGCCATGGGCCACAGTATCAACAGTAAATGATCACCTGAACAGCAGCTTACAGGAATATTTGTTGCGTTAAGGTTCTCAAAACTGAATGTGGACCTTTAGCCCACTGTATAAACTGATACTGTGGTGTCAGTGTTGAGTAGAAGTGATTGGCGTGTAGAACTGACCGGACGCTGCTGTTTCTGCGGTGTTGTGTGGGCGGTGAGGGCTGCTGGGTGTTGGAGGCTCCATGGAAAATGGTCTCTGCATTAAGGTCCACTTCCGTAGGGCTGACCATGATTTTCGCTGCAGACAGAAGAGCCGTTTTCCCTTTATTGTAGTTCTCCAAAACCTGAGGGAGAGAAAGGCGGAGAGAAACTGTAATGATTGTAGTGTTTCTAATGTTTCAGAATTAATAAGGACACTTTCATAATACTTGGTTCCTCTAAAAGCTCAGAACCACATGTCTGCTTCCTCTACAAGCTTTTTACAGTGATGGTAAATGGAACCAGACATCCGGTTCCTTTAAAACAGGGGTGGTCAACTCCAAAAGTGCTAAATTGTACTGCACACTAGCCCAGATTTGCTTACTCCAGCTCTAATACCGCTCCCACCAAAAGTTCTTTCATGAAAGGGCAATAAAGATGCTGCCCAATTCCTGAGACTTTGTTCTACCAGAAGCTTTTTTTTTGCCTAAAACTGAACCCATTCATGGTGGAGGGTTACATGCATGGTGTTGTAAGACAAAATAGCCCCCCAAAGTGAATTAGTTCCTATTAACTGTCATCACTTTTCAATAGAAACACTCAGAAGACACTGGGGGCAATGGCTCTATTTGTATTGGAGACGTCTGGTTCCATTCACACCACAGTAAAGAAATACCAGTCTGGACCAGTTCACACCAAACCCACTTTGGATGAAATGTAATTCTCCATGTTTCACCAGATACAAATGTTTACAAGTAAAACATGGACATTTCTTTAAAATAATATACAAATTATCGTGTTTTTATGCACAAATAAAATACACCCTGATCAGCCAGAACATAACACCAGTGCCAGGTGAACAGAGCAACATTGACTCTCTAGTTATTTTATTATAATGCCCCTGTTAGGGGGTGGGATATATTAGACAATAAGTTAACAATCAGATCATGATGAATCAGTTCAGAAATGTGAGGATATACTTTGGCAAAGGAGGTGGACCAACTCAACATTATGTAAATTATGCAGGTGGGGCTAATGTTATGGCTGACTGAGGGTCTTAGGGTCTTATTGTGCATCTTCAGGTCTGCAGTAGTTAGTACCTACCAAAAGTGATATATGGAAAGACAACTGCATCATGGGCACCCAAGGCTCACTGATGCATGGAGGAAGTGAAGGATCTCATAATGAAACAAATAGGATAATTTCACTTGCCCCAATGCTTCTGCAGTGTAAAAACTTAAGAGAATGGCTGAAGTGAATAGAATAGTGAAAAGTAATGAGTGAGTATGTGAAGTAATGATGCAACGTTACCAAAATGACAATTTCTCTCAATGTCACAGAGTCTTTCACACAAGCTTTGTTCCTTTTTTTAAAAAAAATTTATCCTCTCTGTCTCTTGTGTTTCTTCTCCTTCTCTCCGTCTCTCCTTCTCCTTTACTCACACACACACGTCAGAACACTCAGTAAACGCAGTGTGAAGCTCTAGTATTTAGTCAGGGTGGATTAAGCCTTGTCCCAGAACTTCAATATGAACACACTGAGTAACACCACATTAAAGATGAGCATTGAAAAGCCACCAGAAAACCGAACCAATACAAATAATAGTGCATTTATTCATAAATAGACGATGCACCTAATCAGCCATAACATTAAGACCACTGCCGGGTGAAGCAACCCTATATTTATTTCATTACAACAGCACTTGTCAGGGGGTGGGATACACTAGTGAGCAAGTAAACAGTCAGTTTTTGAAGTTGATGTGCTGGAAGCAGGAGCGTAAGGATCTGCGCGTCTTATTGTGATGACTAGAGCATCTCCAGAACAGCAGCTCTTGTGGAGTGTTCCAGGTTTGCTGTAGTTACTACCTACCAAACCTGATCCAAGGAAAGAGAACTGGTGAATCAGGGCAAGTTCATCAGTATGGGCTTAATCTTAAGGCTGATTGGTGTACGTTTTATTTAACTACACTGTAAAAAGGTGTTTTCTCTAGTAAAGGACTAAAAAAATCTTATGGTAAATAATTTCATTAAAATTAAATTTATTAATTTTAACATGTTAATGAAATTAAAACAAACAAACTATAATGTAGCATTTGGTAACATATCACAGTAATGTGGAAGGTCAAGAACATACAATAAAAGACTTCAGTAACCTTCATGCCATGAGCCTGTATACAAGATTGTAAAAATAAGATTGAACAGTGAACCTCTGCATTCAACCCATCCGTGATCACTGTGAACAAACACCCACACCCACACAGTGGACTGCACACCTGTACCTGGGAGCAGCTAGGGGCTTGAGTATCTTACCCAAAGTCACTATAGCCATGGACGTGCACAGAGAAGGGTCCTGTTTACTCATTCACCCTTCTCACATTTCCCTGCTAGACCCAGGGATTGAACCAGTGATCCCACTGTCACACTCACTTCTCCAACAAACAGATTCTAGTAAATTGCTATACTTCACACTGTGCTGTAGACATGTTCTGGAGCATTTAGCTTGTATTACTGCAGTCAGATTGAGTGCGTCATGTTACAATACTGAGGTATGGAAATATTCAAGTCGAACAAATAAAATATTAGTATTGTGATTATAACAATATGTATTGCAATTTATGTTAATAATGCACAGTTTAATAAATAACGTGACAATGCTTTGGAAAAATTATTAGAATGTAACATCAAAACACCCGCAGAACCTCACCTGTGATTGGTCAGGATGCTCAGTGCACAAAAACAAGAGCTATGATTTGCTAGTGGTTCAATTGCATAAATTAGTGCAATATTGCAATTATGAATAGTGCACCCCTAGAAAACTTATCAAGCCTTTATGCCACCAGTATAACGTGAAACGTGAAAACAAAACGCTTATAAGGGGAAAAATGTTGGTACAGTTAACAAGCTCGCAAACTTGCTAAACACTGACTTAACATATACAAACCTCATTCCACAAATGCGGAGATGCAATATAAAACAGTGTGATTTGTTAACTTGCTTGAACTTTTGTTTGACTGATAAATTCTATATTTGATTATAATTAACAATACATTAAAATTGGGAAACATTGGAAATCTTTTCTTTGAACATTTATCAGTTAAAATTAAGTTAATACAAAAAGTATATATATTACAACGGTCAATGAGTATAAACCTACAGAGTGTATAAACCTAGCACTAAATAGACAGACGCTATGACTGGGAGCAGTGCAGTGAGCTGTGATTAGCCAAGAAGCTATTAGCAGTTAGCTGGCTAACTTGCCTACCATAAACAATAAAAACTGAACACAGTAATAAAAGATATACTCCGACCTGTGGCAAAAAATGTTAATGAGTGTGGGTTTTGGCAGTGGGGGGACTTCCATACAACTTTAGTTAGCCAAGAAGCTAAACTAGCCAGTAGCATAAACAGTAAAATCACTCTAGTGGGAAAATGTTAAACATTTTGAATTTCTTCCTGTTGGAATTTTCAATGCTGCTAAACAGAGGACAGCACTCTGAGATTTCACACCCCTCCTGGATATTCAAAAAACCTCCTGCATATTGATGGCGCATCCCTGAGGCCTCCTAGTTAAATACAATCTCCCAGAAATCGCCTCTGTTCTGAGAGAGAGCGAGGCATGGGGTTGCAGAATGATGTGACCTCCATGAGAGGAGCTACAGCAGTAGCATGACTGGATACAAATTTTAGTGCTTGTTCAGGGACGATAGCAACATGAAATTGCACATCACAAGCAAACCCAATAAAAGTACAATTAATGTTGTCAAAAACGCAAGCTAGCCAGAGCCTTAGCATTACTCCACAGTGTCAAAAGATGTTGTGTCCGCAGGTGCATTAAAGCCAGTTGAGTCTAGAGTGTCTGCAGCTGCTGGAAACATGTGAGGACTTGAAGGTGATGTTGGTGCTGATAGGTTATCTGTGATGTTGAGTGCCTTGCAGTTTTTTAAAGGCTGCTGCTGCAAAGGGATCTGTGTTACGGGTTGAGCAGAAGCTCCTTCATTTGTAGGGAAAGTAAAGGAAGGGCCTGAATTGGGGGAAAAGCATTCATCTGAAATGAGTGGAGTCAGAGGGCAATCTGGAAGGGGGTGAGAAACTGGAGTGCTAGCCTCCCCATCTTCAGGAGCAATCTTTTCTGAAAGGAAAAATGGCTCTTCCAGCACCTGCAGAGACACCAAAACACATCACTGTACAATGCTCCTGCTATGCCGAAACAAATGGACACACACAAAGAAATGTGATTTAGCGTTGGCAGAGAAGAACAGAAAAGAACAGGAGACCCAGGATGTCCCAACAGAAAAGAAAGAGAGCAAAATGCATCAATTTAGGGCTGCAACAATAGTCGCTTTTGGATCCAAACAGTTCTGGGGACCCCTAAAAACAACAGACATTCAGGGCGATTTTTCTACCAGTAAGAAGTGCTGATGTGACATAAGCTGGCCGATGGCTGGTATAATAACCACATAGGAGATGGAAGACGTTGTGATCAGATTGATTAAACATTGTACTGTATTTTCTTTGTCAAATATCAGCTAAAAAAATCACAACCATAAACGCTACATTTGGAGAGGAGTCAACAAAGCCTATGATGAAAGTTACACCATTCCTACTGTGAAACATGGTGGTGGATCACTGATGTTTTGGGGACATGTGAGCTACAAAGGCACAGGAAATTGGTCAGAATTGATGGCAAGATGAATGCAGTAGGTTATTCAAAATTACTGAAGGAAAATTTGCACTCATCAGCCTGGAAGCTGCACATGGGGTGTACTTGTACATTCCAACATGACAATGATCCAAAACACAAGGCAAAGTCAACCTGTCATTAGCTACAGCAAAATAAAGTGAAGGTTCTGGAGTGGCCATCATAGTCTTCTGACCTCAATATCATTGAGCCACTCTGGGGAAACCTGAAATGTGCAGTTCATGCAAGACAGCCCAAAAACTTATAGGAACTAGAGGCTTTTTTACAGCAAGAATGGGCAGCTTTACTATCTGAGAAGATGAAGAGCCTCATCCACAATTACCACAAAAGACTTCAAGCTGTCATTGATGTTAAAGGGGACAATGCATGGTATTAAGAGCTGGGGTATGAAAACTTTTGTTCAGGGTCATTTGGGTAGTTTGTGTTGTGATTTAAAAAGAGCAGTTGATTGATAATAAATGGCTTCAGCCAAACACTAACCATGAGTGAAAGAAAAATTATGTTTTCATTCATATTCTCCGAAAAATGGTTAAGAAATCATAAATTCTGTCAGGCTATGTAAACTTGTGAGCACAACTATACTTTTTACATCACCACATTACTAGAAGGTACAGCGAAGTTGATGTAGTTCCCACCATTATTATCATTGTGCTCTGTCCCTCACAGGAAACACATTGTCCCACTTTCATATCTCCTGATATTTTAGAACTCACACAACCAACCCCATTCCCACCCCCAATACCCAGTTTAATATACTATATCAGTTTTATATTTAAAAAATAGAAACAGCTAACCATCCATGTCGCGCCCTGCTCCGTAAGTGTATTACAGTCTGTCAGAATCACATGGACATAACAGAGCGCTTTTGTTTTGAAGTAAATATCATTTTTATCCATAAACATGAGTAATTGTCTTTGGGGATTATGCTAAGTGTTGCAGCCCTGATTCAAACTGAGCACCACCACGACTGTTAGAAGCAAAACACAAGACGCTAACACCAACAGTGGCCTTCCAACACCAATATGCCCAGCTTCAAAGCAGCAGAAATGCCCCCCCAGCCATTCCACACACAGTGCTGTGCACACAACATTGACAAAACGTTCTGCTACAATGTTCTGCACAATCCAGCTAAATAAGAAAAACGTGTTGCTAAGAGATTTGTAGATTTGCAGATTTGTATTATCATCAGAGTGGTACTGATACTAATACTATGTGTGTGTGTGTATGTGTGTGTGTGTGTGGAGTGGTTCTGAGTGGCTGAGTTCATCCCAACACCCACAGAGAGCTGCACCAGAAACATGATACTCAGAAAAAGCACACGAGCGCAAGCAGACACACACACACACACACAAACACAAACACGTGCACACACAAACACACACACACCTTGTTGAGGCCCTCCATCACCACGTGTGGCATGTGCTCATTCAGCATGGCTGGAGAGATGATGACCTCATCAAAGGCCTTATTATCTCCCCATAGAGCGGAGTATGTGGGGTCTTCCTGACCACAGCTAGAGAGAGTGAGGGGAGCAGGGGCGAGAAATTATTACTCTTAGACAAGGAATTAACAGTGATAGCAAAACACCACAGATTATTTTTTTATCATTATCTACCATGAATTTTTCAGCATCCACTATGAATTCTTTAGTATCTAATACGAATTATTCAGCATCTATGATTATATCAATATCTACTATTCACTATTCAGTAACTACTATGACTAATTACATAATCACTATGAATTCACATTTTCATTTACAATTCACATTTACTAAAAAGACCCATTCATGCCCGTTACCAGGTTTCAGGAGGGTGGTTGTGCACCACATGGATGATACGTCCGGGAAGGTAGAGCGGGGTGGAGGCTGACAGGGCAATGCTGAGGTCACTGGGGTGTAAACACAGGCGAGAGTTGGAAGGAGTTACACCCTGAGATGGAGCATCATCCTCCAGCGGCAGTTCAGTCTTAGGAATGCACTTGGTGCCCCCAACAATAATCCTCCACTGAGAGAGAGAGAGAGAGAGAGAGAGAGAGAGAGAGAGAGAGAGAGAGAGAGAGAGAGAGAGAGAGAGA
>JBBIGC010000039.1:2140787-2153470 GCA_037576955.1 Lepidarchus adonis
TGTGTGTGTGTGTGTGTGTGTGTGTGTGTGTGTGTGTGTGTGTGTGTGTGTGTGTGTGTGTGTGTGTGTACTTACAGACTGCGAATCCTGAGCTCTGGTGCAACACATAAAGAACCTGAGTCGTCGACTCCAACTACTAGCCTGACCCTCCTCCAGCCTGTGTCTGAGAGAGAGAGGGAAGGGGGGAAGAGGAGAGAGAGAGGAGAAAAGAAGGAAAGAGGACAAAGAAGAAGGGCAGGAAAAAAAGACAAAAAGAAAGACAAAAAAACATGGAAATAACACAAAGACAACGACAGAAAGAAAAAAAATGTAAAAGTCAGGAAAAAACACATAAAAGAAGAAGAAAGACAGAAACAAAGACAAAAAGAAGGGAAACATACAGAAAACAGACAAAAAGACAACATTTAAAAGGGAGAGAATAAAGAAGGAACAATGAAAGAAAAAGAGCAAAAGTGGAAATAAAAATGAAAATAAGGAAAGGAAAAACAGCAAAAGAAAAAGCAAAGGAGAAAAGCAAAAATAAATTAAGCAAACAAAAAAAGGAAAGAAAAAAAAGACAAACAGAATGGACGATAAAAATGACCAAGAGAAAGGTAAAAAGAAACAGAAATGTAGAAAAAGTAGGAAAGAAATAAAGGAAGGAAAAAAGAAAAGGAAAGGAAGGAACACATGAAGAACAGAAAAGAAAAAGAAAAGACAGAGCAGAATGAGACAGGGGAGATGAGTGAGAACACAGTCATCAGCATCATCAGCACTAACAGCAGAGCCGTGCAGCGCCACACTCAACTCAGGCATGGATCACAAACAAGACTGTGTGTATGAGTGTGTGTGTGTCTGTGTCTGTGTGAGCGCGTGTGTTTACCTGAGCGTCAGAGTCAGGGGAGTGTAGCTTCGGTCCTGGAGAGCCAGAGTCCAGCACAGGTTTGGGATTTCTCTGCTCAAACACACATTCAACTCAGGTTTAGTGGGTGTGGCTGAGCAGGAGAATCACCAAACTGTGCTGAACTCTGACCATCCCTGCTGTACTGTACAATTACATCTGAGTGTGTGGGCAAATACACTCACCAGCCATAACATTAAGACCACCTGTCTAATAGTGAGTAGGTCCCTCATGCTGCTCAAACAGCTCTGAATGGGGAGCAAAGTATGTTCTGACCCCTTTCTATCACAGCAGCATTAACATTTTGTACAACAGGAGCTTCTCTTTGGGATTACACCACAGTCCCCATATGCATCAGTGAGTCTTGGGTGCCCACGACCCAATTGTTCTTCCTTGGATCTCTTTTGGTAGGTACTAACTACTGCAGACCTGGACCACTCCACAAGACCTGCTGTTCTGGAGATGCTCTAGCCATCACAATAAGACCCTCACATCCTTATGGTTTAGCTTCAGTCAACTTCAAGAACTGACTGTTCACTTGCTGCCTAATATATCTCACCCCCATGACAGATGTCACTGTAATGAAATGTAATGTACTTCACTTCACCTGGCAGTGGTCTTAATGTTATGGCTGATTGGTGGAGTATTAAGCAGTCATTATAAATTCGCTCTTTATTTTACCGGCTGTCCACAAACACCAGAAAGACAAAATCTTGATACAAGTTACGTATCATGAAAATGTCACAAATATACATCTCTGCCATAATAAGTGTGTAGACTGTACTTTAACTCTGTGTGTAGGTTCTCATGGTTCTCTACATGGCTTTACTTTTTCTACCCTCTTGTATGTGGGTAATAATTGTTTACCTGAGTGTGTATGTTGTCAGGTTGCGTTGACGACGGCGGGTGGCTTTCAGCTTGACGAAGGTTCTCCCCGTGGGATCAAACGTGCACATCATGGTGAAACACACGCTGAAGATGACCAACCAGTTACACACCACAATTCCTGCAGCACACACAGATACCGAAATGAGCAGACTAGTAAACTTAGTTCTTGAATTGCGGCATGATATTGGTAAGTTCCAAATTTCTTCAATTTAATTGTTTATGCTCAACTACAGTATAATGTCACTACTGGTATAGAGCTGCAAAGATCTCCAAGGGCGTGTGAAGTTTTTTATCAGTAAATTCAGTAACACTGCGGACTATAATGTGGGGCGGAAAATATTGGTAGTCAAACTGTAAGACCTGCACATTGCATATTTATACTGTATTAAAATTGACTACTGTCAGACTGTAAATGCTCAGTCATGCATGGACACAGCAAATTCATACTGAAAAAAGAACCTAAGTGTCAGACCTGACAGAAGGTTTATCCAGTTATCTAGTTCACCCCTATCAGGTCTAACTAAGCACATACAGCACTAATCTCTCCGTCTCACGCCGTTTCTCTCACCCAGAGCAAGGTTTTTGGCAGTGTCATCAGAGCAGGGTTGGTAATACTGCACCAGCCAGGCGATACCCACCACAGCATACACCAGCTCCACCAGCAGGATGGCTGTGGAAGATGTCCAGATTCATTAGAAGTACATAATAGTGTGAGATATTAATAAAGAAAGACAAAGTCAATGAATAAAGTTACAAATAATGTATTACATGCTGTATGTATTTATATATATTTTTTGGCCCCACCGTACACACATCAGCCATAACATTAAGACTACTGCCAGGTGAAGTGAAGAACATTGACTTTAGTTATTTCTTTACAGTGGCACCTGCCAGGGGGGTGGGATATATCAGTCAGCAAGTGAACAGCAAGTTTAGCTACAAACTGGTCAGAGTGCCCATACTGACCCTGTCTACCCCCGAAAGCTCAACAATGGGCATGTGAGCATAAGAACTGGACCAGGGGGTGATGGGAGAAGGTGGCCTGTTCTGATGGATCTGCAAAGTGAGTCCTACAGTGGATATTCCTCTGACATGTAGCCCCTACCTAAACACTGCTGCAGACCAAATACACCCTTTCATGGTGATTGCGTTCACCAATGGCAGCGGCCTCTTTCAGTAGGATGGTGCTCCCTGCCTTCTTGCAAATGTTCTGAAACTATTTGAGGAACATGATGCAGATTCAGCCTCCAAATCACCAAATCTCAGATCAATCTAGCACGTGTGGACTGTTCTGGAGTAATCCGATCACGGAGGCAGTACAAGGCCGACCTACACAATATTAGGCAGGTGGCTTTCATGTTATGGCTGATTGGGTACAGAAACTCCAGCGTATTTGATATCTCACCAAGTCGTATGTAGAGGACGTACTGCACAGCCTCTCTGGGCTGTGTATACAGGATGCTGCCTCTCATGCTCAACCACATGATTGCACTCTCACAGATCAGGCAGCTCACCAGGATCCCCAGGTAACCACGGCCGTGGTCCACCAGCGTGACCGAGCATGACTCGTCTGAGCCGTACGGCAGGCCGAACAGGACCACGGACAGGACCACCAGCCTGTAAACACCATACATACGGAAGAAATGTTCCTGATGTACAAATGAGTAGAATTACTAGGCATGCAGGGATCATTTTCTTGCCAAAAACACTGATTGATTAATTAATTAACCCTTCAGTGAGGATATTTTTTCGGCGTTAAACCCGTTGCTGCGTCTAGAGCCCTCGAGCGGCAGATGCAGGCCAGTGAGGATTTAGACAGTGAGGGTCTAACCTGAACTTAAACCACAAATTTCGTTGTACTCTGATACAATGACAAAAAAAAGAATCTTTAATCTTTAATCAAAGTGTTGGCCCCCTGCTGAATACCAGAGGCTGCTGTAAAAGTGCTTTGTTTCATCATTTGACTTTTTGATGGTTTGACACATGTCAAGTGTGTGCAATAGTTGTGCAGAAGGAAATTCGTTGTACAGTGCTGCACCATGAACAGTGAGTCACACTACTTTCTACTGGAGGTAGAATGCACTACAACTTTCAGTGTATAATGTCCAAGATCACATCAGTGAGACCGTACACCTAGAGAAAAGCCCCATGTGACAGCACATACTGAAGCGTTCATTAAAAACTGCTCCTTTTTCCATTTAGTGGTCACATCTGCTGGAATGACAGTAGTAGATGTTTACAGATGCTCTGACCGGTCTTCTACTGATCCCTTGAAGTGTTCACACCAGGGGGTCCTTGAGGGCCGGTGTCCAGCAGTTTGATAATCTCCCTTTTGAAACACACATCGTATAGCTCTACTGTTCCTTGCCAGGTGTAGGGGGCAAATCTTAGGAGGGTAGCTACCAAACTGCACTGAAGACCAATGCATCAAGGCCAAAGCTGACCAAAGCTGTGGAGAACACACAGTGAGCTTGCACAGCTGGAGCCCGTGTTGACCGAGCGATGAAGTGCGACAGTTGACAGGTGTCAGGGTGGTGTGTGCAAAAGCGTAAGTCTGTGCTTTGGCATAACAATGTTTATCGTTGGTTACTGACCATATGCAGTGCAGTATGAAGAGGAAGAGCGCGGGCAGCACCAGGTCATCACTGCCAACTGACCAGCGCCGCCGAAACATCACCATGCCCGGCATCACTGCCCTGAAAGACAAGCAAACACACGTTACAGTTTGTAATGACACGCACGTACACACACACACACACACAGTGAGCTAAGCACTTACAAATTAAAGGCCCATTTACACTGACTGCGATTTATTTACAGTGGTGATGAATGGAACCAGATGTCTCCATCACAAACAGAGCCATTACATCTCCTCTCCACCTCTAGTGAAGCTCCACATGCTTCTATGGAATTACAATGATGAAAAACTGTGAATCTGATCTGAAGCACTTTGTGGCAGAACAATACATCAGGCATGAGACAGGCATCTTCACAAGTTCATGTCTGTCAGCTTTTAAAGGAACCAGACATTTGGTTCCATTCACCATTCTTCAGAGGGAGCTTTTAGAGGAACCAGACGTCCGATTCCCTCCACCACCACTGCAAGGAGGTTTTTACAGGAGCCAGACGTCTGGTTCCATTCACCACCACTATGAACAGTTCTGACAGTTTCACAGTGACCTCACTTTGACCGTGTTATTTTGAAAACTCTACCTTCAACACTGTATAAGTGCTCTCAGCCACCACCTGAGTTTCAGGACGACTGTGTTGCACAAACTGTAGCCAACACACACGGTCAGATGTGAGCACTTCTTGATTTTATCCCACTCCCCGGACTTTCACAACACACTGTAAAGAACTCCTGGAGACTAGGACCATGAGGAAATGCCTCTACCTGGGTTATAATGTGGTCACAAAGTATAATGGTCAAGATGTGGACATTAGCGCTGCATGCAGGAGAAATGCAGAACAACTTATTGGTCGTTATTGCGGCACTAACCTCCGCAATAGGATGTTGCACAAGACTGCCAACACGGCTCAGGAACTTTTCACTGTGGACAAAGAGCTTTATGACAAATCACAGGCCTGCACTCGCTCTGATGACTCTGTTTGCTCCGTTTGCTGAGCTCTTTAACTGCGCCACGTGAAGTTATCAAGACACTGAAATGTTGTCATTCAGATGTTACACTCGGGCTGCGTTCAACCATACTCTCCATATACGCGATCAGCCATAACATTAAGACCACCTGCCTAATATTGAGCAGTTGCCCCTCATGCTGCTGAAACAGCTCTGAATGTGGCATCACAAAAGGACATTTTGCCCTTCACAAATCAGCCATAACTTTAAGACCACTGCCAGGTGAAGTGAGTAACATTGACTGTAGTTATTTCATTACAGTGGCTCCTGTCAGGACCTACCAAGTGATGTATCATTTTTGTACAACAGGAGCTCCTCTTTGGGAACACACCAGACAGGCTAGCCTTCACTCCCCACATGCATCAAAGAGCCTTGGGTGCACTTGACCCACATTGATAACGCTTGGTAGATACTAATTACTGCAGACCTGGAACACTCCACAAGACCTGCTGTTCGGGAGATGTTCTAGCATTACAATAAGACCCTCAGATCCTTACACTCCTGCGTCCAGCACATTAACTTCGAGAACTGACTGTTCACTTGCTGCCTAATATATGCCACCCCTTGACAGGTTCTACTGTAATGCAACTAGAGTTAATGTTATTCACTTCACCTGCCAGTGGTCAGCAAGTGAACAGTCAGTTATTGAAGTTGATGTGCTAGAAGCAGGAGTGTAAGGATCTGAGGGTCTTATTGTGATGGATAGAACATCTCAAGAACAGCATGTCTTGTGGAGTGTTCCAGGTCTGCAGTAGTTAGTACCAAACAAACGTGATCCAATGAAGAACAGCTGGGTCATGGGCACCTAAGGCTCAATGATGCATGTATGGAGTGTGATCTGATCCCAAAGAGAAGCTCCTGTTGTACAAAATGTTAAAGTTGCTCTGGGAAAAAGGGGTCAGAAATCAGTGCACCACAGGCAGAACTGTTTCAACAGAATGAGGGACCTACTCAATGTTAGGCTGGTGGTGTTAATGGTCTTATGGATGATTGGTGTACAACAAACCTTGACTGAAAAGCTAATGGAGACCAAACTCTGGCTTCTCTCTCTCTCACACCCACACACCCACACACCCTTGATACGGTGCAAATATTTATCTGTTCTGCAGATTTAAGAGGAATTCTACACATGTTTGTGTGTTGGGGGTGGGATGTGAGAACACAGCTGGTCCATAGGTCATTATAAATGTTACATTCACCCTTCCAGCTGTACTACAGCAGGGAACAGAGTTCACAGCCCTCAGCACCTACCACATACTAGCATCCAGGAGGAAAGAACAAGGACAAGAGGACGGATGGATGGACAGATCTGGAGAAAACAGAAGGCTTTTGCTTCGAGCAGAAGCAAACAAACAACGTCAAAGACATAGAGAGCAGATGCTTCGGAAAACGAGACATACTGTTCGAGAGAGCGGGAGGGAGAGGAATGACGAGAGAGAGAGATGAAGAGAGAAATAGGGAGAAAACGAGAGAGAGGGATGAAGGGGGGGAGTGGAGAGCGAGAAATTAAGAGAGATAGAGGGGGAGAGAGAAGGAGGGAAATAGAGAGAAAGAGAGAAATGGAAAGAGAGATGGAAAGAGGGGGATGGGGAGAGGGAGAAATTAAGAGGAAGGGAGAAAAAGGGGAATGGAAAGAGAGACTAAGAGAAAAAGAGGAAGAGATGGGGAGAGTGGAGAAAGAGAGAAGGAGGATGCAAAAATGGAGAGAGAGAGAGAGCGAGAGAGAGAGTTCATCCGTCTTGTGGCTGTCACTGAAAGAGAGGCTACCACGGGTTGCCATGGTTACAGCTCCCAGGCAAAGACACACTGATGTGCCGCCAGAGAAGAGCCTGTAATCGGTCAGCAGCTCACACACACACACACACACACACACACAATCAATACACACACACACGCACTCCGTTAAAATAACAGCACATGCAAAACACACACACACACACACACAGAGGGGCAGCAACTACCTGGAGTGGTCATTTCTGAGACTCGGCGAACGGCCCAGTGTGTCGCAGCTCTTCCTGAAACGAGGCAGAAACCCGACAGGCGCTCTGCCCGGCAAGTGGCCCTGCTCCAACACTCCGAGTCCATTTAAGAGCTGCCCTTTTTCCACCTTATTTATTCACACAAAGAGCATTGAGCAAGCTCTGCTCTGTCTCAGGCCTGCCAGAAGGAGGAAGCCATGAAAAACATGACGAAACACCTCTGGGTTGAAAGCTGTGCTCAGACGAAGAGCAGAGGACGATGCAAATGCTTAAAACGGACCAACCTGGCAACCTGAACTTCAGCAATACGCATTAAAGGGCTCATATCATGGAAAAATCCACTCTTCCTGGCAGAACATTAGGACCACTGGCAGGTGAAGTGAATAACATTAACTCTAGTTACATTACAGTAGAACCTGTCAAGGGGTTAGCAAGTGAACAGCCAGTTCTCGAAGTTGATGTGCTGGTCGTAGGAGTGTATAGATCTGAGGGTCTTATTGTGATGGCTAGAACATCTCCAGAACAGCAGGACTTGTGGAGTGTTCCAGATCTGCAGTAGTTAGTACCAAACGTGATCAATGTGGGTCAAGTGAACCCAAGGCTCTTTGATGCATGTGGGGAGTGAAGGCTAGCCTGTCTGGTGTGTTCCCAAAGAGGAGCTCCTGTTGTACCAGTATGATACATCACTTTTGGTAGGTTCTGCAGACCTGGAACTCTCCACCTGTTGTTCAGGAGATGCTCTAGCCATCAAAATAAGACCTTACAGATCCTTACACTACTGCTTCCAGCACATTAGCTTTGAGGAATGATCCCACCCCCCTGACAGGAGCCACTGTAACCAGGTCAGCAATGTTACTCACTTCACCAACCAGTGGTTTTAATGTTGTGGCTAAGCTCACCGATGATTCTCAACATCCATTTGATCTTATGGCCTCACTACAAAGATTTCTCACTGCAGCCTGATCAGCAACAAAGCCTTCTCTTCTCCTCACCTGCCAGCAATTCAGAAGCAAGGTGTACTTCATTATAAACGCATGCTACAACACAAGTCCACCGCAAGGCTACAGTGCCCACTTTATGTTCTGCTGAGTGCGTTAGGATTTCTGGCCTCCTTGCCGAAGCAGAAGCTGCCAGAATTAGACTAGAAGCCCACCCACACTCCCTGAGAGAAGCGGCAAGAGTCTCCAGCCAATCAGCTTCAGACATGGGATCGGATCGATCAGCCCAAGAGGAAAACTGACAGACAGGGTGTCCTCTCTCAAGGGCCCATCCGTCAGCCAGTGTCCATCAACCGGTCTCCAGCAATCAATCACACAGTGGCCAGGGGATGACGACTGCCACCAGGGGACGACATTGTGGATAGGGCAGGAAGCTAGAGTCAGACAACGCATCTGAAAGCCAAGGACGCAGCCGTCGCGTCCCCGGTTTAGTAGAATCGTTGGAAATCAGCCTTTACCCCGAAAGAGGGACGCAGGGAGTGAGGGATGCGGAGGATACTGCAGCAGCAGAGCGGATTGACTGTAACCACTAAAAATGCTGATAAAACCAAGGGCCTTTAAATTAAAGCAATTTGAAAAAGCACGTGTGCTACTGTGTTTATATTTACATTTACATTGATCAGCCATAACATAAAGACCACCTGTCTATTATAGAGTAGGTCCCTCATGCTGCTGAAACATCTCTGACTGTGTTTCACTGTGTGTTCTGACCCCTTTTAGAGCAGCATTAACATTGTTCCCCACATTCATCAGTGAGCTTTGGGCGCCCATGACCTTCATTCACTTTTTGAAGGTACGGGGGGTCCTCCAGTTACGTCAGGGTTTGGTTCCTCTGAGTGTGATGTAACTCAAATTAAGTCGGAACTCACGCATGTAACGATGCTGCAGAGGTTTTATTGAACAGCACTGAGCTTTATTAACAGCAGCAACATGCATATCAACAGCGCCCGGAGAACAGTGAAGTGGGGACGGTACCTTGCTCAAGGGTTCCTCAGTGGTGCCCGGGCTGGGACCTGAACCGGAAACCTTCTGTCAGGGGCAAAGTCCTAATCACTAGGCACCACTGCCCCTTCAAGCACTGACTGTTCATACTATTAATAATAACAATATCATTAGCTTTATTTATACAGCATTTCATACAATTCAATGCATCTCCAAGTGCTTTAAACAAAAGCATGACAGCTAGAAAAAACTATGAAAAATAATATAGTGTCATTCAAAGGAAAAAAACAAGCAAAGAAAAATTGTTTTAATAATTAAGAAAACCACAGGAAATAACGTTTCTTAAAAATACAGGAAAATACATATAAAAAGCTTAGAGTTCACTGTTAACAACTCAAATTCTTGACACCCCTTGGATAAAGACATGGGAGACGTTTGATCCCTTCACCTTAGTGTGAAACTGGATTTCTCACTGTAACCCGATCAGCAACAAAGCCTCCATTCCTTCTCACCTGCCAGCAATTCAGGTGCACTCAATTATAAACGCAAGTATAGAGCTAATAAATGTATTATAAAGGAATCCAAATATAAAAGAAAAGGAAAATAACAATAAAAATGCTTTAAGCTGCTTTATTGGGTTTTAACTGCAGGAACATTAATGGACAACATGATGCATATATTTTATATATGAAGCAGCAGCTTCACCATCTCCTCCTGCCTCAACCTAGGATCATTTAGAGAAGAGGTGCTCTCTGATCTACAGGCTGGAGTAGGAGCGTATTGGTTCTAACTAAAGTAGGTGGATGGTGTCGGTGAAGCTAGAACAGGGCGTACAGGTTCTTATATTTCCTGTGTGGCTGGACACTCAGGATCTTCTGCATGAGAGGGATGTTTGCTACATTAGCAGCAGTGTGAAACCATGTCTTACAGGAAGCACCTGGAAACTCTTAGACATGTGTGGCTGATCTGCAACCAGCAGATGATCAGGGTCTCAGTATCAGTATGTGAACCATCACACCTTTAGATCATACAGTATTCCATGTACCATTCTCATATGCGCACACACACACACGTGCACACACACGCACACGCTGTAACGCATAACCACTTGACAACGCTTTCCTTCCTCCATTGCCTTCATCACTCCATCACTGCCACTCCGTTAAAATAACAGCACATGCAAAACAAACACACACACGCGCGCGCACACACGCGCACACGCGCACACACGCGCACACACACACACACACACACGCATATGTGCCCACCGCACATGCGCAGGCGAAGCTAAAGAGGTGAAAAGGACTGAGTGGGTGGGAGTGGGAGTGAAAGACAGTGAGTGAAGCATGAAAAAGAAAGCAAGATAAAGAGAGGGCAAGAGAGAGAGAGAGATAGAGACAGAAAGAGAGCTGTAGAGAGAATGAGAGTGAGAAAACGAGAGATTGAGACAGAATAAGAGAGCAAATCCTTTAAATTAATTGGTTAACATATTAGAACTGCAGCTCCCTGTCCTGCTACTGATTTCCCTGATCAGACACACCTGGTTCACCTCACCTGTTCAATGCAAAGTTTAGTCAGTGTGTTTGAGGAGGGGCGGTACCAAACTGTGCTGGACATTTGTTCCATAAGAAACAAAAAAATGCTTTTTTTGTGGACCACCAGGTTCAGCATGGCAGAAAGTGACAGCTCGGTTTGATGCAGTGTTGGGGTGTGGGGGTTGTTGAGTGGGGCATGAGATTTATCTTTGTGACATGCACAGAACATTGGTTGGGGTGTGTCAGGAAAGATTACACAGAGAGGTGTCAGTAGTGAAAAAGTTATATTATAGATCCAGTCCACATGAACAAACCGTAGCCCCACATGGCTGAGACAGGCTTCACCCTGCATCACTATTGCATGCTTTGGACTTTCAATAAAATTTCATCCACAGGAGGGCGCTGCAACCGACACACCAATATCTCAGGATTTTTATTTATTTTATTTGCTGTTTTATCAACTCTTGAGACATATTGCACACCACAATGTGCTAAGTCCAGTTTCTGCATTGTACAAATTAGGACTGTGCTAAAAACTAAATGGATACAGCATAATATTGTGACCGACTTGTAGACAATACATGCATTGATACAGATTCTGCTGTATTGACCGTTTAAGAATTTATTTAGCAAGCTGTCAGGTGGTTCTGTAAAAGAAACGTCCCCTACGGTGCACAATACAGCTGTATGATGTCAGCAAATAACATAGTCTGAATGTTCAAAACATCGAACAAGTGGGCCTGTATACAGAAAATCATGCAAACAACAGGGCTAACACTGTGGCTAACATTGCAGCTAACACTGTGGTTAACATTGCGGCAAACACTGTGGCTAACATTGCGGCTAACACTGTGGCTAACATTGCGGCTAACACTGCGGCCAACATTGCGGCTAACATTGCGGCCAACATTGCGGCTAACATTGCGGCCAACATTGCGGCTAACATTGCAGCTAGCAACGGAGGATGTGCAGATTGTTTTGCTGGTTCTTAAGCAAATGTATTTTCAGCTGCTGTAGCAATTTACCTAAAAGCGACATGTGGACAATATCCAAAAACAAAGGAAAGCTACAGCACAAAAAAGAAGGAGTTAACATATTCTACTTGGGCTGTAGATGCTGTCGTTTTTAATTGTTGGGTGAACATCAGAACTGGAGGCAGAATGGCCTTGGCAGTGTGGAAACTGATTACTGAAGTATTACACATTTCAGGAAATGGTCTGTGCTTAGGCAAATGAAGCGATAAAATAGTGTAATTTTGAATTTGAATATTAAGTCAGCAGCCTAACCCTAACTCAGCACGGCTGCCTATAGAAACCATTGTAACAAGGTACACACTCAGCACAGCCTGCTTTTAAAGACCACCATGGCAAACACAGACTCAGCATAGCCTGGCTATAGAGACAACCATGACAAACACAGACTCAGCACAGCCTGGCTATAGAGACAACCATGACAAACACAGACTCAGCACAGCCTGGCTATAGAGACCACCATGACAAAAACAGACTCAGTACAGCCTGGCTATAAAGACCCCCATGACAAACACAGACTCAGCACAGCTTGGCTATAGAGACCACCAAGACAAACACAAACTCAGCACAGCTTGGCTATAGAGACCACCATGACAAACACAGACTCAGCACAGCCTGGCTATAGAGACAACCATGACAAACACAGACTCAGCACAGCCTGGCTAAAGAGACCACCAAGACAAACACAGACTCAGCATAGCCTGGCTATAGAGACAACCATGACAAACACAGACTCAGCACAGCCTGGCTATAGAGACCACCAAGACAAACACAGACTCAGCACAGCCTGGCT
>JBBIGC010000039.1:2182777-2195592 GCA_037576955.1 Lepidarchus adonis
ATTTAATGTTGACTACGCTGCGCTATATTTGCGCATTGTAGTCTCTCTCTCTTGCAGGAATTAATTGTACGTTTGACCAGAGAGTGTTCACGTTTCATTCAGTCAACACCACACGAAAATCAACTTATAAAAGTTATACTTCCAGTTGATGAACTGCCATTCCCAGCCATTTTCGTGTGGTGTTGACTGAATAAAACGTGAACGCTCTCTAGCTACTAGCATTAGAATCCAGATCTGAGCCACTAATGGCGACAGAGGCAAGAAGACATTTTCTAAGCTGGAGGAAGAAACCTTGGGAGAAACGGAAGGTGAACTCATCTTTCTCTGGTCTTTCTCAGCGTCTTATTTATTAAGGTGACATCTGCTTAAACGTGGAACTTGAAGCATGAAGCAACAGCCTCTGCTTTGGCTTGGGGTAGTATATGAAGCACATGGACATGGTCTGAAGTGGTGGAAATGATTTGAGAACAGACGAGCAGGTGGCCCCATTGATAGATGATCTAGTAGAAAGTACAAGCCAACCAGAAAGCCCAATGATCATCCAGAATGGAAGTGTACAGGTGGGCCATGATGGGTGGGCTCTCTTCTGTGATGATAGGCAGATTAAAAGCACTGTGCATTGTTTCAGTTTATGGTTGTGGAATATAAACATAAGGAGTGCAGAACATCACTGTGCAACAGGTCTCACTATAACAGCCTAGCTAAAATGAACAGAGCCCGTAGGGGGCGCTCTGTTTGGGTTAACAGACAGGAACGCATCCTAAGACATTAGCAGCCTTTTTCCCTCTAGTGCTGTAGCTTTATTAGCCATATAGTTTCCATGCAAAACAAAGGTGCAAACACCACAACCTACACCTGCTTTATTGGCTACATTTAAGGTGGGATAGCACATCAAGAACATCATATGGTTTGGAATCTGTGTCACATCATATTTATACCCCAGGGAAACAGGAAGTCATTAATTACTAATTAAAAGTTCCTATTTACTTCGATGAGCTTTAAAACTAAACTAGAAATGAAAAAAACCCCCACTTCAACTACATTTACAATGCAATGCAAAAGTTTGAGCACCCCTTGATAAATAACTGATTTTGGTGATTTTTGATTGAAAAGATGTTATCAGTCTCTCTAGGACATGGGGAAAAAAAGAATATTTTCAGAAAACATTGATGCATGGTTACTTTTTATGCCATACATTGAACAAAAAATGTTTTTTAACATTAATATGGAACTATGCAAAAGTTTGCGCACCCTAAGAATTACAAAGTCTTGGGTAAATGTCAGCTGGTGCCAATTTCAAAGCTTTACACACTCTCACTCTTCTCACTTTTGCATAGTTCCCATATTAATGTTAAAAAACATTTTTGTTCAATTTATGGCATAAAAAGTAACTATGCATCAATGTTTGTGGACAATATTGTGTGTCTTATCAATTACATAATCACCAAAGTGCTCAAAGCTTTGCATAATTCTGTATTTGACAGGAAGTGGTGCTTATAATTGTGGTGCTTATAATTGTGGCACATGTGATTTAATTAAAACTAATTATTTCTTAGTGTTTTCTTTTATTCCTTTTAGTTAAATTTAAAAAAAAAATCATTTTAAAGGCTTTTCACACATCCCTTAGTGTCTGACAACAGAAACAAACGGTCTCATTTTCCACTGTGCAGTCTGAATACTTCTGCAATGTGTCCCGCTGAAATACCCAGTCATGTTTCGAGGAAGTTTACAAGTAGACCTTTGCACGTCTGTATTAGTGAGCTGCTTGGCTGAAGGCTTGTATGAATGGACGGCACGAGGAACAGTGGTTTGTGTGCTTTGCTCCTGAGTTGGAAGTTCTGTGAGTTGGAAGTTTAAATGCTTTTTAGCTTCAAACTGCTCAGGTGATTTATACAAGAATTGGCACCTTTCCTTTATTCCAAACATTTGGATGGAATAAGCGTATAGTCACTGTTTCCTCAGGCAGTGTTCCTGCTATGTACAGCTGTATACAATCAGATGGTTTATATATAGGAATGGACATGGATTATTACATATCCAGACTTTGCATCACCTTATATGAGTTATGGGTGTAGAACTCATATATGATTTGAAATTTTATTTATATATACACAGTATAAATCGCTGCAGCACCCTCATATTTCTGGACTTATAAACACAATATAAATACACTTTTTTTGCAGTTGCCATTTATCAATCCTGAAATATGGAGGCGCTTCAGCCCCCTCACATGCCCCCCTCACACTTTCAATGTCCCTGATTGTCTGGGACTTCTGACCTTGCTATATCCCATCTGCAGGATACTGATGGGAAGCAGTTGTTCTCTTTGAAAGTACTTTTTGAAGACATTCTTCAAAAGTGAAATCACTAAAGTAGATTTTGTGTGCGTACGTGCATGAGTGCGTGTGTGTATGTGTGTGTGCACGTAGCTTTAATCTCTTGAGAAAAACAACAAGACCATTGGACCTGAAGCAGTCCTCCTGTGTAAAACAGTTGTTTCTCAGGACCGTTTAAGAAATGTCTTGTTGATTAACATCTGTTGTCAAATGTTGTAATCCAGTAGATTCAACTGCCTCAGGTACTAAGGGCAGATTATGTGCAGATGCAGATGATATAAATGTAAAATATCTCATAAATTGTGATTTGTTCTTTAATGTCTGAAAGAGGCCAGTTTAATCACAAATCAATCAAAAAGGTTTCGCATGTCCTCTTTCTTCTCCCAGTGTTCAGACGGAAGGTTAACGTGCTACATTTATGGTATCAGTTCCTCCTAATGACAGGACCGGGAGACGGCCTAATGTGGAAAAGATGTTCTAGGCTGTTTCAAGCTTGGCCTGTGCTTTTTTTCCCTTCACCATTAACTGTGATGAGTCTGCTTTCATCAGATTCCCTGTTCTCTCTAATCTCTGGTCTGGATTTTGTTTCACAAACTTGTACGTGTGTGCATATGCACTACTCACTTCTTTTGTATTTTTAAATTTAGCATATTTCTACTATTGTACTTATTATACTTTATATTTTAAATAATGTTTTCTTGGTGTTATTTTTCAGTTAAAGGGCCCATATCATGGAAACATGGTATTTTCTTTTTTTATGAACTAAAGGAGTTAAATATACATTCAAACACTTTCCCCTCTTTCCCTCTTAAACCTTGTTAGTTATTGTAACAGAGTTAAACACATGGAAGGAAATCTGTCCTCAAGCCTTTCATGGCAAGAAGCAGGGTTGGCGAGCTAACGGGGGGCGAGCTAACGGGGTTTGACTGTAATTCATAAGCTGTGTAAAGCTTCAAAGTGCCTAGTACAGTTATCAGTACACTCATCAGCCATTAACAAATTAAGAGCACCACCATAACATTGACTATCTAGTTATTTTATTACAATAGCACATGTCAGGGGGTGAGATATGTTAGGCAGCAAATGAACAGTCAGTTTGTGAAGTTGATGCAGGAGTGTAAGGATCTGAGCCACTTTGACAAGGGTCTATTTGTGATGGCTAGAGCATCTCCAGAATAGCAGGTCTTATGGAGTGTTCCAGATCTGCAGTAGTTAGTATCTACCAAAAAGAAAGACAGCTGGTGATTCGGCCACAGGGTCATGGGCACCCAAGTCTCATTGATTAATGCAAGGAGTGTGGTCTGGTTCCAAAGTGGAGCTCCTGTTGTACAAAATGTTAAAGCTGCTCTGATAGAAAGGGATCAGAACATACAGTGCACCTTCTCACTATTAGGAACGTGATCTTAATGCTATGGCTGGTCAAAGTACCGTCTTTCATGAATAATATAGAGTCTGCTGGTCTTTCCTGAAAAGTACCTTTCCAACCAGGGATGCTGCTGTGCAGCAAGTTTCCCACTACATGTCTGATGTGACTGTGATTAGTTTTACAACAGACATTTGGAGTTCTGATGTGTCGATACTTAGCCTCACTGCGCAGTGGACTGACCCCTGAGTGTAAATCAGGTGGTCGAGGACATGCTGGGCAATGTTATACATGAAATGGGTCCATGTTATTCTGTATATATATTAGGTTTTGATAACTTTAATGTACTCAAAGACGGTGCTGTGATACTGTTATCTAGGAAAACACATGGAAATACTCAGATCAGGCTCTGGAAATGCCCACTGCAACAAGTTTAGTTTTATTGTCAATACAACAGTTTACACAGTACACAGTGTATTGAAATGCTGTTTCGCACAGCCCCCCACCTTGGTGCATTTGTAAAGAAAAGTGTAAGGTAAATAAATTTTACAAATATACAAAGAGGATGAAATTCTGGTGGCAGCAGCTTCCTAATATTTAATTATTAAAAGAATTAAATATAAAAAAATAATAAACAGTGCAAAAATGTTCCATATATTTAGTACTTCTTGGACTGAAAATACAGAGTGGAAAAGCCCAAAAACAAAGAGAAATAAATGGGACTCAGTATCAACCCCAGAGGCATGCCAAGGGCTGTATTACACATTACTACAAGCCATGACTCTTTTAGTGGCTTGTGGCTAGAACTTCTGGTGAAACATAAACAATAAAGCTAACAACACCTACAGCACTGTGAAAAAAGTCGTTAACTATTATTGCTTTCAAAAATCGAAATAATATTTTTAAAAATAATTTAGAAAGTGGAAAGTCAGCAAACAAAAGGAGCATAAAACCCGCATATTGTTTTATAGGTGCAATTATACCAAACAGATGCTAATGATCACCAATTTCACATATAAGTTCAAACACAGTCATTTATTGAAACAGAAACAGAAACAGAAACAGCTGTAGACAGAGGCTAAAAATGGGTGAGTAACAACCAAACTACCAAGGTAAGGCTGTGGAAGACATTTTTATCACACAGAACGTACACCATGGCAAGATTGAACACAGCACCAAGGTAGTTATACTGCATCAGCAAGGTCTTTTCAGACAAAGATTTTAAAGCAGAAAGTGCTGCTCAAGCTTTTTTTAAGAAGCATAAAGAAACCTGCAGTTAACAACCAAGGAAAATTATTACAACATATGAATAACACATCAAGTGTATTTCCCTTTGAAATCTAAAGATGTCCAGCAGTGCCATCAGCTCAGAATGGGCAGAAACCAGTGGGACCCAGGTACACCCATGTACTTTCTGGAGAGGTCTGACTAACAGTGGTCTTCATGGAAGAGTTACAGCCAAAAACCTATACTTCTCACATGGAAACAAAGCCAAGCGACTTCACAAAAACATAGAAACTGAGAAGCAGAAAAATGATAGCAGGTCAGTTTTTTTGGTTGTAGCAGAAGTCAGTTTTTTCACCAAAGGTCTGGAGAGTGGTACAGTAATGAGTGTCTCCAGGCAACAGTGAAGCATGCATTTCTGCTTTTTGATTGGACCCAAATGTATTCTGCAGAAGGACAATTGCCACAAACATACATTAAGAACTTTCTTCAGTGTAAAGAAGAATAATGAGTGCCGGGAGTGATGTATATCTCAATATCACCAAGTCTTTCTGCAATTACATAAAGAGGCAGACAGATTTGAAGAAGCCTACAGCCGCACAAGATCTGTGGTTTGTTCTCCAAGATGTTTGGAACAACCCACCAGTCGAGTTCCTTCAAAAACTGTGTAAAAGAATTGATGCTAGGCAATGGATGGTCACACCAAATATTATTTTTTTTCTGTTCATTGCATTTTGTTACTTGATGAAAATGTACTATTAATACTTTTATTTTGGAAAACATTCTCAGTTTAAAGCAAATTTTTCATACATACCTTTTCATTCATACTTTTGCACAGTACTACACATGATAGAAATGTGGGGGTAACTTTAATTTTTATAATCTCTAGTACTGGGGTGTCAAAAAAAATATGAAACAAATGTTAGCGCAAAATTGAGATATTGTTTGGCTATATCGTAATACATAATTCCACATACACTGAACAGCCATAAGTTTAAGACCACCTCCCTAATCTTGAGTAGGTTCCCTCATGCTGCTGAAACAGTGGTGCACTATGTGTTCTAACCCCTTTCTATCAGAGCACCGTTAACATTTTGTACAACAGGAGTGATTGGACTTCACTACCCAAGTGTATCAGTAGGCTTTGGGTGCCCATGACTCTGTGGGATCAGACCAGAAAGGTTACCCCACATGCATCAGTGAGCCTTGGTCCTTCCTTGGATCAATGTTGGTAGGTACTAACTACTGCAGACCTAGAACACTCCACCAGACCTGCTGTTCTGGAGATACACTAACTCAATCATCGTTCCATCACAGTAACACCCTTGTTAAAATAACTGACTTACCCTCACTGACTGATCCCATGCTGTCTAATATATCCCACCCCCATAACAGGTGCTACTGTAATACTGTAATAACCTGTCAGTGGCGTTAATGTTATGTATAATTTTATAGCTGTTTATAGTGCTGGTTTAAAAAAATAATGTGACAATATTTCCTCGATGTTCACAATGTAGTCATTTATTGCATCGATTGTATAACAAGCCATGATACATTGAGTTTATTCGATATATTGCCCTACTTTAGCATGCAAATATGCTGAGAGCAAGGAACAGTGATTTTTTTAATCAGTGTAATAGTCTGCTCCAGTACTATGCTACCAGGGTGTTAGCTAGGTGCCATAATTAATATTTCATCTAGTTTAAAGTAACTTTTTCTGTAAAGACTAAAACTCAAGAAGAGGTCATGTGACTGGAGGGCCACTGGTTTAGTCCCCAGGTCCCACAGGGAAAATGTGTAAGGACCAAGTGAGTAAACATCGATTTCCCCTGCATCCATGATGTTACAGGGCAAAGCACAGAAACTGCCCCCGAACACTTCTGCTCCTGTTGTGTATGCTCACAAGTGCCATGGATGGGTTAACTGTAAAGTGTATGTTACTGTAAAGTGTAAAGTACTGTACGTTCGCTGCAGCCAGCGATGTTCGACTATGAATTCTTCATCTGGCTGCTTTTTATTGCTGGATTTCCACTACACCAGCCTTTTTCAGCAAGGACGATGAAGCCAGTATTCATAAATCGTCTAAATCTATGCTTTCTTCAGAGGTTTATACTTGTATCTTGGCTGTGGTGACTGCTGCAAACTGCACTTGGCCTAAAACATCTCTGAGAGATTTAATGGGACATAAAACGATAACTTTACTTTGCTAAAAACAGTAATGAACAACACTTCCATTCCTGGACACATATTTCACACCTGACATTGATATATAACTTCAAAACTATCTACTCAATACTGTGTAGGCCACATTGGAGCCACCAAATGTAACTGCATATACTCCTTAAGGTGTCCTGTGGTATTTGGCACCTATAAGCTGTGAGGAACTGGCCTCCATGGACCTGACCAGTCCAGCTCATGCTCAATAGGATTGAAATCTGAGGAATTTGAAGGCAGTTCTTTGTCATGGTCCTCCAACTGTTCTTGAACAATGTCTGCAGTGAAGCATGGCTGCTGAAAGAGAACATTGCCATTAGGGAACCTCATCACTTTCAAGGGCAGTGATTAGCTAGGTGCTACATTAATGCACGACTCAGGTTCCTAGTGACAACTCCCTGACTATGCAATGGACATAAACTCATCCTTCCACTTGTCATTGGTTTTAATGTTATTTCTGATCAGTGTACATTGTTCATATGAAAAAGTCGTAAGGTGGATCCTTCAGTGAACATCTGTCTATGCTCTTTTCAAGTGCCTGATGGTAAGAAGCAGTGAAGAACTGACCTGAACTTGAAGCTCTGTCTTGTGAACTTTTCCCCCTGGCCGGTCAGCCCAAGTTTGTCTAAGGACCAGTGAACTCTGGGATACCAGGCTAATGTTAGTCTTCAAGGCCAGCAGAGATGTGACCTGTAGCGGGGTGCTGTCTTTCCTAATAAAGTCAAGCCGCAAGACACTGGTGGCAAGCCCAAGTGACCCGTGAGATTTTCAAATATTTTTCAATTGTATTAATCAATGGGGGTCCTGTGAGCTTACAGGCGTAATTAGAAGAAATCACAGAGGAAGACAAGCATGAACAGAATCCTAAATTACATTTTTTTCTGTCTCTCTCATTGCTGACATATATTCCCCCTAAACCTGGCCTGGTAGGTCGCTCCATATATCTGCTTGCTTTGATCAATCCACATTGCTCTAAATATTCTGAAAGATAAATAAACATTTCAACTTTAAATCCATGCTCACTGCTGGTATTTATTTCTAGTTTTGTTGATACAGTTTTTTGTAATTCTACTCTGAATGCGGAAATCCCTAAATGCTGCTCAATAGGACTTCTTTCTGCTATTGTGAAGCGTGGCCAAGTGGCATCATGGTTTCAACTCACTCAGGAAATGTACTTAAAATCTGTGTTTATATTCAATAAATAGCAACAAGGCCGAGGACTCGGCTGAGGACACGTTTTTGTCCAGCGCTGCTGTGCAGTCTAAGCTGTTCTTGGCTAAAGGTTACTTCTGGCATGGAGGGGCTGGAAAAGCACAGGGTTATAGGCTAATACGTTTGGCCCATGGGGTAAACCCAGCAGGGGATAAAACACGACTCTCCCAGCCAAGGCGTTCTTCTCCAGAATGCTGAACTTGATTCTGAGTGACATGTGATAATTGGAAATATTATATCTACTGTGCCATCAATGGAAAAGAAAGCAAAGTGACCAACCTGACAACATGTAGGAAACTGGAAAACATGAGCATAATAGACAACAAGACATCTGTTAATTGTGAATGTATCTATAGCAGTAAATGAAGGCATAACCATCAGTGTACAAGAATCAATATTTGTTTAATACGTTTAGTGGTCACAGTTTGGGGGCAGTACTGATATACATATATATTAATTTAGTTATATTGAATATGCAAAATGTATTTGACTTTTGATTTCTGTAAGATTTCTGTAAGTAGCTTGAATATTCAAAATGTACATTGTGATGCATGAGTATTGAAGTGCAGACACAGATGTAAGTAGGTGATGATATTTTTTAATGAGTAAAGCCAAGAAGACAAACCGATCACAGGATTAGCCAAAACCAGTTCAAAACAGGCAAGGGTCCCAGTGATCAGAGCAGTACAGAAACTTTATCAGTCCACAGCACTTATTTCCAAAACACGTCAGGCTTCTGTAGATGTTCTGTTGCATACTTCTGACATTTGATTTTATGATAGGGATGCAGGCAAGGGTTTCTTTTGCTGACTCTTCCATGAGGGTCTTGTCTGTGCAAGCATCGCTGCACAGTGGAACAGTGCACAACCACTCCTGAGTCTGCTATATCTTCCTGCAGGTTTTTTGCAGTCAAATGGGGATTTTGATTTGTCCTTCTGACCAGCATATGAGCAGTTCTCTTTGAGCGTTTTCTTGGTCTTCCATATCTCATCTTGACCTCCATACTGCCATCTCTTAATTACATTTCTCACTGTGGAAGCTGCAAGCTATCTTCTTGTAGTCTTGTCCTGCATTGTGGGCATCAATAACTTTCATTTTCAGAGTCTTACACAGCTGCTTAGAGGAACCCATGGATGTTGAGTATCCACAAGTGTGTGCGCAAGGTTTGAAGTTTAGAAATTGACACCAACTCACATTTACTAATAACAGCTGTTGCCATGTATCAGATCTAACGAGCTGATTAAAGTCTGAAACCTTGTAAAAGAATCTGAGACTTTGGAACTCTTAGCGTGCCCAAACTTTTGCACAGTGCCAAAATAACGTTTTAATTTTTAAACTGTTGTTCAAATTATGGCATAAAAAGTAACTATGCATCAATGTTTGCTGAAAATATTATGTATATTTTCCAGGTCCTAGAGAGACTGTGAGAAAGGGTTTTCAATTACAAAATCACCAAAATCTGTTATTTATCAAGGGGTGCCCAAACTTTTGCATAAGATCGTATTTCAGATCATAGCTTCATAATGAATACACAACATCAGAGTCGTGCATGTACATGAAAGGGGTAGAACTTGCTTGGGCAGATTGTGAAACACCATACACCATACAGCCATATTTCGCACTTGGCTTGCAGAAGAAGAAGTTGTTTCAACCATCTTTGTCCCTGAGATCTGAAGGTCGCAGGTTCAAGTCCCAGCCCGGGCAACACTGAGGTACCCTTCACTGCTTCCCGGGCGCTGTTGATAGCTGTCCGCTGCTCCACGTGTGCACGTGTGATGGGTTAAATGCAGAGGACAAATTTCATTGTGGTGCACTGTGTGCAGTGTTCACAATGACAGAAAAAAAATCACTTTCACTTTTCACTAATAAACTACACATTTACCCCAAATCACTAAAATATTTATATTTCAAAATATGAATTGATTTTAAAACATAAATATCTGGTATCAGAGGTATGGATATTTCAGTATCAACCCGCACATCACTGTCCGTTAACTCGCCTCTCGTCGTGAAAGGCCTCAGAACAGATTTCCTTCCATTTTATTTACCTCGTTAAATTGCCAACCTCGTCTCTCACCTTCTCGCCACAGCTCCCAATGTGTCAGGTTTATGCATTTGTCACCAAATTTGGATCTGTGTTAGCGTTGTAACCTAGAACACAGTCAGTCATACTAATTCTGTAGGTCTGCTGCTGCTGCTGCTGTTGTTGGTGGGTGGGCAACACTAACGTACTATGGACCTATCACTGATGCATCCTCGGTCTACTCGGTGTCTGGATCATCAATCAACACAGGAAACCCCACTGTTTGACTGACGGCTGATTGCTTGGTCTTGTCCAAGCTCCACCTCTACTAGTATGACTAGCTTCAGTTGCAGGAAAAAAAAAGAAATGTGCCTCTGCCACAGCAATAACTCGACAAATATGCAGCAGGATATCGCTGATTCTTTTACTGCTCAATTTCATCAGCCTGTTACCAGCTGGTGACATTCTCTCAGCCAAAGGTTAAAATAGCAGAACATCTCAAGTGAGTAAAAACATTTGTGTCTGAAGAAGCAGGCCTAGCTTAAAGCGATGCTTGAAATATGTTTTTCATCTTCTAGATCACAAAATGTGCCATTACTGATTCCATTTTCCGAAAAAGCCAAACAGTTTGGAGCTAAACTAGGAGTTT
Source organism: Lepidarchus adonis (assembly GCA_037576955.1). NCBI lineage: Eukaryota > Metazoa > Chordata > Actinopteri > Characiformes > Lepidarchidae > Lepidarchus > Lepidarchus adonis. The sequence goes on from JBBIGC010000039.1 coordinate 2,193,799, forward strand.
AATGATTTTCAGTACTCAAACTGTTGGTGTCGTTTCAAGGCGCAGCATAACAAGTCATTTGCAATGAAAGTGCAGAGGTCTTCACTTTTTAACTTGTTTTAAAAGCTCACCAATAGGACCAATAGGGTTGAGCTAACGGGATTTGACTGTACTCAGGGGATGCAGACCTGTGCTTCCTAGTGCCTCTCACATACATTAACTTCCACATACAGTCAATGCATGGGAATTCAGTCTTTGCAAACAAGTGCTTTTCAAGTCATATGATGTGTGGGATCGGCGGGTCTGACCTAGCGCTGGATTGGGCTCCTGGGAACTAAATGACTGTCACTCACACGGACTATCATCAACCTTTTTCCCTCCATGTTGCAGACTGTCATGTGTCATGTGTATGTATGCATGATTTTTCTGCCCATTGGACAGAGTAAAGGAAGCACTTTTTTTAATCCCTCTATCCTATCCTCATGTATTTTCCTTTTCTCCACTGTCAACACAAAATGTGAGCAAATTTGTACTTTTCTCTTATAGCAGTTTAGCCAGTGCCCATTCAGTGTTTCAGACCTTTGCTGCCTTTATAAACATTTACAATAACGACAGCCAATCAGAAAAGACATAATTTACATATATTATTCTTAAAGGTGCAGTATGTTTAATTCAAAGCATGTAAGAATGAATTATGATGAACTTTGAATTTAAATGTGAATTTTTGGTAACAAATCGAACTTCATGGGAAAATGTTAAATATATGGGCCCTTTATAAACACCTCATCCAAGATGGGCTTTAATGGGTTAAAGATAAAATAGTTTGACATTTATTGGATTACTTGAACACTTTGATTCATTAGAATCCAGTATCTCTCACCCGGAGCTATGATTGCTCAACCTCTCAGAAACACTGATTGGTTTAGAGATTCATTTGCACACTGCAACCTTCTGCAATATGAGTATTCATAATGTTTTACGTATTCACAACCCAACCCTGCATCTACTAGTAAGGTCATTACTGTACAGTGGCAGATAATCAGACTAACCACAGTTCATTAGTCCATACTAGAGAAGACCTTGCCACACTGTCAGCGTGTCATAGAGAAGCTATTAAGATTCGCTGATACTAATTAATTCAATTATGTTTACACCCCGGATGCTAGTTTCCACTGGATTGCTCTGAGACAATAGAAGTGAGGGTCTGCTGGAGCGGCATTGTTTTAATTGAATCGCCTCGCTCCAAAATGTGGTCTGGAGCTTATCCAAACGCTGAGATTTGCACTCCATCCGACCTGTTCCGCCTTGCTCATGAACTGGGAAACGTCCACAGGAAATCACCCCCACACACGTATACTGAGTTTATCAGCAAGGAGAGTCTGTCGGTTTTGTTCACTGAGCTATTGACCATTTCTTTTTCTCAAGAACGATGTGCAGCGTAAGCAACAATAACACTGGCTGGCCTTGGCGATATACTGCACTCATGTGTGAAAGGGATCACTGCAGCTGGACACAACTCGTACAACATTACTACACTGAAATACTGGTTTGTGCTTTTTTATTTATGCCCAGTGACCAAATCTTTGAAAATGCAAGCCATATGCCATAGACAGACAGCATGGGCGTGGAGATGCGTGCACTGTAGCTTCTAACAGCCCCGTTATTAGCCAGGTTAGGTGCTTGAATTGAACTTTGAATTGCTGCCAAATCTGTTCAAAGCTTCAGGTATTAGATTGTGATTGTGATTCGATTGTGATTCGTGTTTTCCGATCATTGTGAATACCACTGCACACAGTGCACCACAACGAAATTTGT
>JBBIGC010000039.1:2204044-2221084 GCA_037576955.1 Lepidarchus adonis
GGCGTGGGGGGTAATCACAGATGATCTTCCTCCTCATGATCCGGGCAGCAGAGTGAGACATGAATCCGGAGCTGGAAACAATCATGACATTTAAAAAATAAAATTATTTATGTGATGTTGATACACATACGGTAACATTGTGAATTGTAATTTACTCTCCAACAGTTGGTGGCAGTTACTTCTTAATGCTGGTACCCACCTCCTTTCTTATCCTCCTCACATTTCCCCCTTCCCCATAAACACCCTCCGGCACTTTAGAGTGAGCTGCAGTTAGTTTTGCCTACACGGAAATGATGAATAAAAGTTAAAAATGAGATATTATTTTTCACATTCTGAAATTAATATATTTTTATTCAGACCACTATTACACCCTTAAGGACAGTGGTGGCCTAGGAGTTAGCAACTTGCCCTTGTGATTGAGGGTTGAGGTTGAAGCGACCCCATGAGTAAGGTAGCATCTCACTATACTGCACCCTGGTGCTGTTGATAGCTGCCCCTTGCTCAATGTGTGAAAGGGTTGAAGGTCACATTTCACTGTGGTGCATGTAGTGTGTCTTACTTACTGTATACTGTGTTTTAGCATCTCCCTAGTTACCACCTGGGACACCCACCTTTCAGTGCCTTAGGCACCACCTGGAACGGCTGGAGCAGATCCCTGAAAGCACTAAATCTACCAGAACACCCACTTTATAATGCCCTAGTAACCATACCCTGTACAATAGCAACCACATAGCAACACTCTAGGAACCAGCAAAAATAGCATGTGAACCACTTAGTAATAGCTTTGATATTGATGCCTGTTATAGTTTTCTTTCCAACCGTCTCAAGAGAAATGAGGTCTTTTGTTGCACATTTCCCCAATAAAAAGGGAAAAGAGCCAAGATCTGAAAATGAAAAGCCTCTCACAGTATTTTTACCAAACCTGCAGGCACTTTCCACAAGATGCATATGATACACTGATACTGACTGACAACATTTCCATATATACAGCACAGGCTCTGTTAGGACCTTTAAAGACCATCTGATTTATCGGTTATATTCTCCTTCTTCTGCTACTGTACAATATATCACCCACAACTATCACTGAGCTACTCAGAAAATAGAAACGACCGTCGTTTTCCTCGTCCAGGTTTTCCTACTGAGGTTGTGGTCGAGCATCTGGTAAAGTCCCCCTGTCCTATCCCTTTCATCAGTAGACGGAAAAGGCAGGTTTTCCAGCTCGTGTGACATTCGTTGTGTAACCAGCCTCACTGTGTCTTCATCAGGCCGTCTTTCAGGCCATTTTTCAGAGAAGCCATCTGTCCTTCTCAGTCCATTTTAATCAGACGACTGTTTTTCTACCACTGAAGTGGTTTTGTGTGCACCCGCAATAGCCCTAGTTGAGGCCAGTTGGGAAATCGTCCCTGCATAATGTTTGCAGAGCTTCTGTCAGAATGATGGATGTTGAGACTAGTTCTTCTATGTCAAGCTTTATAATTGGCACTGATGGGGTTAGCTTTTAAGCTCGGTTTGATTTTCGGAGGCACGTGACTATGTATTTCTCTTTTTGACCTGGCAGATCATGGTGAGTCATGTTGAGTTAAGGCTGTTTCAACAAAGTTGCTTCAATCAAGTGCATCTTCCGGGCTAGGCAAAGGGGGGCTCTGTGTTTAGAGAGCCATGATCAAGAGCGAAAGCTCAGGAAAACAGAGGAAAAGCACACACGGGTCGGTGATATGTCATTGTTAATCATTGTTAATAAGTCAGGATGTTGTACCAGATGTCTTTCTGCTGGCATGAGTTGGTTGAAAATGCAATGCAAGCTAATGGGACTTTAATTTTTATGTGATGAGCATTTGTTCCTGGCAAATGCTGTGGTGCATAGTGCAAATAACAAACTGCATGGTTAACTATCATAGACATAACATTAACACCACTGTCAGGATATATTAGCTGCAAGTGAACAGTCACTTCTTGAAGGTTATGTACTGGAAGCCAGAGTGTAAGGATCTGAGCCTATTTGACAAGGGCTTTATTGATGGCTGTAATATCTTCAAGGTTTCGTGGAGTGTCCCAAGCCTGCATTGGTTAGTACCTACCAAAGTGATCCAAATAAGGACAACTGGTGAATCAGTGACAAGGTCATGGGCATCCAAGGCTCACTGATGCATGTGTTGAGTGAAGGCTAGTCTGTCTGGTGTGACCCCAAAGAGAAGCTCCTGTTGTACAGAGTGTTAATGCTGCTCTGATAGAAAGGGGTCAGACACACCACAATCATCAGCATGAGGGACCTACTCAGTATTAGTCAGGTGCTGGCGGATTGGTGTACTTTAAATTTAGTTTTCCTTTGCCCTAAATGACAAAATATTTCAAACATGCACTTATTTATGCAGCTAACAAGCTTTAGTAATACTAATGGAAAAAGGATGAATGACCATCATTATGTTCTGAAGTACATTTGAGGTACATTTTTGTTTAAAAGTGTGATTTTTTACACTTGGGATCATGGAATCATGGGATATTCTTCCAATTATAGGCAACATTAGTTCCTGGCTTACCTTCATTTGTGGCACCTTTGTCTCAGAACTGTGTGTTAAGCCATGGTCTCTGACATTGTTCCTCATTAGTACCCTGTTAAAAAATGTGTAATTGTAATTGTAAACCCAAATTTTATAACACTTGGAGTTTCAGACATTGCAACTCTGGCCAAAATGAAAACCATGGGGATATATACAGAGTACAGAGTATATAGAGCCTTCACATAATTAAATAAATGCCAGTTTTCTGAACAGGCATGCTTGAGAAAAAAGCTGCGTATTACAGAGCAGAAGGTAGGAAAGACTCTGGACAGGTCACCAGCCTAATGCAGACAAACACATCAACAGTCACACCTAGAGGACAATTAAGCAACCCCAATCCACCTGTCTTTCCCAATTCACCTGTCTTTCCCAATCTACATGTCTTTTAGACTCAATCCACACAAAACAGGAATTTCATCCAAAACCTTCTCAGTGACACGTGGGCTAACCATTGCCCCACCATAGCACCTAACTAGTATAGATAAGCTTCCATTATAAAATGTAAATAAAGTTTTAGGATAAAACCCAAGAAGACACCATACAACTTGGCTGACTGTGTTTGGATAAAGAGGGGGAACTTTCGGTAACGCAGGTGCACAATTAACAGCTATTAATCCTACATCATGTTTTATTTAAAATATACATTAAATCTCATAAGGTAATAATGAAAAATATATACATATCAGCATCTTTGTAAATAATTCTACTAATAAATAATAATATTTTATATAAATTAAAACCATCTGCATAATGTAGGATCTATTTAGAGACTGTTATATACATGGGTTTGCCAACATCAGTGTATCACAATATACACCTATACAGTAAGTCTATAAATAGATCTCCATATAGATTACCAGAGTTTCTTACCAGACTGTTCTTGCTAAAACACAGGCCTGAATGATTCCTCTGAATAGTGTTTACTGTGATTCTCATTTGGGAGGATTCAGCTCAATAAACCGTCTAATTGTCTTGTTGTTTCCATCAGGACTGTCCTGCGGAGTCAGGTGACTTCAGAGCTCAGCAGTGCTCAGCCCACAATGACATTAAATACCAGGGACAGACATACGAGTGGATTCCAGTTAGTTATGACCCGATTTCACCATGTGCCCTGAAGTGCCAGGCCCGGGGCAAAAGTCTGGTGGTGGAACTTGCGCCCAAAGTGCTGGATGGCACACGCTGCAAAGCAGACTCTTTGGACATGTGCATAAATGGCATTTGCCAGGTGAGTTCCGCCATGGAGAACATTTCTAGTTAAGATGCTCATCCACTTACATCTACACTATTAATCAAAAGTTTGGAGATACCTGGGGTCTTAGAGCAATAATGAAGCTAAACTGTGATGTTCTAATGCAGCATAAGACACTCAGGGGTGCCCAAAGTTGGTCCTGGAGGGCCCCTGTCCTGCACAGTTGCGTAGTTTTCTTTCCTCAAACACACTCCCTGAACCTGGCAATTAACAGGTGAGTCTTACCAGGTGGTGTGTTTGATTAGGGAAATCACCAAACTGTGCTGGAAACCGGCCCATAAGGACCGGAGCTTCATGAGGAGCCACATAGGATGCTATTTATATGACAGAAACCACTTAACCATGAGCAAATGTACAATTTCAGTCAGGAAGACTGTTAATGTAGGTCAAGGCAAGGAGTCGAGTATTGCAGTGGTCCTGGAGGGCTGGTGGTCATCACAGTTTGATGATTCTCCTGCTCAACATCACCTGTTAGTTGCCAGGTGTAGTGTGTGTTTGAGGAGGGGAGCTACCAAACAAGCCCTCAAGCCCTCCAGAACTGGAGAAAACCCTTTTTAATTTAATAAAGTATCATTCTTATAAATGAGAAGTGTGAGTGTAAAGAACAGTTAAGACGTTTTAACGGCTTTTTTACATAATAAAACGTTTTTTATGGTTTTGGAGGCATGAAATTTTATATTAAGTGGAGATTCTGTACATTGTAAACTCACTCATCTCATGTGGTAGAACAGTTATTTGCATGATAAGAAGTTCATACAGACTATGTGATGTGGACGCATGCAAAGTCTTATGTCAGATTGATATTTCTTCCACTATTCATCTGCTGCAAAAAGTACTGTGTCATGACTGATTCATTCCTATATGTGAAAATACTACAATAAGACTGTTATTTTTGAAAGTGGGTGAGTAGAGGTAAGTTAAAAACAGAATTTCATTGGTGAAATATAAATAATATTACGTTTTTAATATTATTTTAATCAAAACCTAATTTTTTCAAGTGTACATGTACTATGTCACATATGTCACAAATATGACTGTGAATATACTGTAAGCTAGAAGCTACAGTCAACCAATCACAGATAATCATCTGGCTACTAAGCAATCTGTGGCCACTCATAATCATATGGACCAGGGGTGCCCAACACTCCTGGAGGGCTAGTGTCCAGCACATATTTTTTTTAATTTTCCTTCTCCAACCCCCGTAGTTGACCTCAGCTCTTCAGATTTTGCTTAAAATTTGCTTATTGCTTAAGCAGCGACTGCACATGGAGACAAAACAGACATAAAATAAAGGTACAGGTAGGAAAGTGCTAGAATAGCTAAGTAAGATTAAATGAATAAATAGAATAAAATGTGTAATGATTAAAATAAGAAATTATACTAATAAGAAATACTAAGCCACAGTGGTTTTACACATTTGGTCCAAGTTGGATAGTGAGTAAATGAATGTGCATTTAAACCGGTGAAACAGCAGCAGGATTATATTGCACCTGTTCAGTATTAAGTGTAGTGAATGTGTTAATGGAGTGGAGCTACCAAAATGTGCTAGACACCAGTCCTTCAAGACCAAAGTTGTCTATATCTGACTTAAAATTCTCTCTTAAATTGCTTTTAAAACATCCACAATTTACAGATACGATGTTGTAGAGCTGAACTGCAAATCTCTCAAATGTTTCATGTCATTTTCCTGTCAGTTCCCCATAACACAAGTGCTGTTTAGTGAATCCTGAATGAGTGGGCCATTCTGAAAGCTGCACTGCCAGAGGATCATGCATTTGTTGGATGTCGTTTTCTGCATCATGTTTTAAATTCAGTTTGTGGTGAATAATGTAATCGGAATAATCTGCTTTTGCCTCAACATCTACAATAAGCATTTAACTATGTATATATTCTCAGGTTTTGCCTTAACAAGTAGTGTTTTACTTTGTGGAATAAATTGTTTTATCTATATTATGTTTATATGCCAATCTTACACTGATCAGCCATAACATTAAGACCACCTGCCTAATATTGAGTAGTTCCGCTAATGCTGCTGAAACAGCTCAGACTGTAATGCACTGTGCAATTTGAACAGCAGGAGCTCCTCTTAGGAACCAGACCACATTCTCCACATGCATCAGTGAGCCATGGGTGCCCATGACCCAGTTCTCCTTCTTTGGATCACTTCTGGTAGGTACTAACTGCTGCAGACGTGGGACACTCCACAAGACCTGCTGTTCTGGAGATGCTCTAAATGCTCTGTTTCCAGCACATAACTTTAAGATTCAAGAGCTGACTGTTTCCTTGCTGCTTAATATATCTCATCCTCCTGGCATGTATCACTGTAATGAAATAGACAGTCATTGTTACTCACTTCACCTGGCAGTGGTCTTAATGTTATGGCTGATTGGTATATATTACAGAAGGAAGAGTTTAATATCATAAATATTATCAATGCAGCATGGGTTAAACCACAGTGCACCACAGTCAGAGCTGGTCCTGTATTATTAAGTAGGTGGTGTTAATGTAAAGGCTAATCTGTGTATAGATGCAATGGCTGGAACACGTTTCTCTCAGTAGACATTGGTGATGGGAAATGGATAGCGAATATTTATTGTTTAAACAGCAAAACAAAAGATTTCTTGAGGAAATGAAATATAATTATGAATGGTAGAATGGAATTATGTTTCAGACGTAATTTTGAGTTTTTTTGTGGATAAAAAAAGGATAATGTAAAGGAAAATGAGGTCATGTGTCACAGGTGAGTTGCTGTGCGTATTTAAAAGATAAGTTGTTAACGTAAGGGGCTAGGTTACTCACACAAATGTTCAGAATTAGCGTGGAGTTAAACAAATGCGTTGTAAGAGTAGGTCTGTCAGATATTTTGATTTTATGCCATAAAGCCCAACAGAGCTGACGTGGAACAGCAATCCAGACAACTCTAAACCTGGTTTGACCTCAGCTCCATACAGTGCACCACTACTCTACTCATCCATTTATGACTCATGCTATCAGTTTCTATCCCCTCTCCTGACCACCATGTAATTGTACTGTGGTTTTCCATTCTGCATGTACTGAATAATCTGTAGTTCTTCTACTGGGCTTACAGTTAAAAGGGGAAAGGTAATGTAATAACACTGAGAAATATGCCCAGTCTTCTAATGGCACATTTTTGGAGGATATATTGAGGATTATGTGGAAATGATATACACATTTAAAATCCATCAAATAAATTCAATGTATCACTTTTCCCCACTGTATGATTCTGTACCAAATGATTGAAGGCATCCCCAGCTTTCGCTAGAATCCAGATTCATTTGATCCAAGTAATTGAGAAGTATATTTAAATGCACAATGAATATCTACAGGATTCCTGTATTATGTAAGTAGTACTTGAATATAAACCATTTAACTTCATGTTGAAATCTGAATACTATAATTTGGGAAAATGAAACAATAGATGGAGTGGAAATGCTGTTGTTATACTGAAAGATCATGATGCATTTTACTGTCCTGGCTGTTGTATATCAGAGGATAGAGCTTCAGGGGCTTTGAGGTATTTTTTGGGAATGGCTGAGTGAATTCACCTAGACTGAGAATATCAGTGATACAGTTAGGGCCTACTGAGCCTAACTGCCTGTGTGTGTGTGTGTGTGTGTGTGTGTGTGTGTGTGTGTGTGTGTGTGTGTGTATGCAAGATTACACTATATACTACATAGCATCTTTAATGTATATATTTATTATGCATATTTTGAACTGGCAGGTTAATTGAAAAACACCAATGACGTGGTTACAGTGACTCTTGTCAAGATGTGGAATATATTACACAACAAGTAAACAGTCTGTTCTTGAAGTTGATGTGCTGGAAAGAAGGAAAAGAGGAAAAACTGATGACTGTATGCATCTGAGGGCCAAACTGTATGGCCTGATGAAGCATCTCATGTAGGCGGCTCCCAAGTATGCACTTATTAGCACCAACCAAAGGTGATCAAAGCAAGGAGAACCGGAGATCTGGCAACATAGTCATGTGTTCCAAAGGTCTGTTCTGATCCAAAGAGGAGCTCCTGTTGTACAAAATGGCACTGCTGGCTCTAATAGAAAGGGGACAGAAAACACAATGCACCAGAGTTTGTTGTGTATTGGGCTGTGTAGCTGCAGATTGCTCAGAGTATCTATTCTGACCCCTGCCCACCACTGAAACAACTACAGTGAACATATGAACATCAGAACTGGACCTGAAGCGGTGGCAGTATGTGACTTGGTCTGACAAGTTTTCTTTCGTGCCCTTTAACTCGGGAAGAGATACACCAGGATGCACTATAGGGAGAAGGTGAGGTGGTGGAGGCAGTGTGATGCTCTGGGCAATATCCTGCTGGGTCCTGCATTCATGTGGATGTTCCTTTGACATGTAGCACCTCCCTAAGCATTACTGCAGACCAAGTTTACCTTTGTGCATGTGTGTAAGACAGAAAGGGAGACAGAAATAGAAGAGAAGAGGAAACAGGCAGTTTTTTGCCTAGATGGTGCACTTACTATAGACTTTCCGCTTGAGTCTGTAGACCAAAAATGTTTCCACAGAGGGAAACCTCCTGACATTATTACTTTCCTCCATAGAATGTTTTCATGTTAAGATGTGATTTGGCCTTATGCCGCCCTCAGTGGAGACAGTATGTGTACAGTGGCCCGACCTGCAGCTAAGTGCATGTCCCATGTTGCTAGTATCCCATGTTGGCAGTAGCCACCTAGGATGTTACTCAGACTTTTGCACCTGTCTCTTTCTACAAGCAGATAATAGTCTGCCTTCTGGCTGTTTACCTGCTCCGTCTAAAAATTAATCCCAGATAATTGTGCAGATCATGCCTTGTGTACACCTCTTGCCTGCAGCCCCAATGGAATGTCCCACATCAACATGTGACTAAAGTCTCTTAATGCTCCCTGCACTTATTAGTTTCTACCATCTCATATTGCATCTAATTTGACCCTGATCCCAAGCAGATTAGTCTAAGGGCTTTAAGTGGAGCCTGATTGTTTGCCTGTTTACCAGTGGCTGTGGGGTAAAACCCCTTTATTTACTTTTCACTGGTTGCCTTTCCCATGGTACTGAATGCAATGTTTATATTTTGTCCATTAAACCTCAAAAGCTGTTCTGTAAAAATTGGCTGTGTGCCTCGTGTGGATGGTGGATTTAGTTAAATGACGCTGACAGATGCTCAAATTGGAGAGTAAATAGTTGAGTTTAATGTTGTGGGGGTGGTTTGACGTTGAAACCTTGACATAAACAGCTAGAATTGGACTTTTTAAACTTTAAAACATAAACTGGTGTTTTGTTTTGGCAATCAGACGTTAACTTCCAACATATGGTGGGTATAAACCCTCAAAACCAAAAATACATTTATTCAGGTAAAATAAGTATTGAACACATCACCAATTTCCTAAGTAAATATATTTCTAAATGTGCTAAATTCTTATTTATTCCAATAAAATGAAATGAAACAAGAAAAACGCATTGAATACATGAAGAAAGGAAGCTGCAAAATGTCACGGAAAGTAATGACACCAGCGGAAATCTAGTGCAAATTAATATCAGCTGATTTAACCCCAACTGATGGCTTTAAAAAGGTGTCTCATTACCAAGGTGTCATACAAGAAACATCACATGATGAGTAAAACCAAAGAGCTCTCTCTCGAGACCTTCGCAACCTTATTGTTACAAAACTTACTAATGACATTGGTTACAGAAGATTTTCTAAACTACTGAAGGTTCCAGTGAGCACTGTTGGGGCCATAATCCAGAAGTGGAAATAGCATAATTTCATTATACACTGGCTATGACCAGGTGCTGAAAAGAATTATCCGGAGAGTTGTCCAAGAGCCAAGGACCACTTGTGCTTCAGAAAGACCTGGAATTAGCAGCTACAATTGTTTAAAAAAAATAGTAATGCAATCCACCGCCATGGCTTGTGTACTGCATCTATGGACATCTATGGCTTGAGCATGTGAGGATTGGATGGGTTGTTGTCTGAGAATTTCACATCAATAGCACCTAAAGAAATATAATTAATAATTAAATATTCATACATTTGTTGACGTGAAGAACTTATTTTACCCGCTGTAGTTGTTTACAAAAAACATTTAGTCATTAACAAATTAAACTTTCTATGTCATGCAACAGTCTGTCAATACTGAGCTGATATAATAGAAATCAATTACTGTATGTACCTTAAGATATACTGTAGCAATACAGAATTACCTCTGGCAGGGTGCCCTATGCCAGTGTCCGGCATAGTTTTGGGATTTACCTACTCAAACAAACCTGCGGGTGCAAAAAGAAATAGAACATGTGTAAGTCATTTTTCTTCTTTTGTTGTTTAATGGTAGTTGACTAACAACTTTCAGGTACATTACTGCCACCTTCTGCTAGGGAGTAGTTCTTGGAATGGAGGTGCAAGTGATTTTAGGGTATTTTAGCAAGCAAACGAGATTAGCAAGATTAGCAAGATTAGTTGAATAGCAATACTTTTGATTGAAAGTCCATCCCACTGTTGAGATTTCACCATGTACTCATGGATACCTAGGCAGACTTTTCATCTGTCATATAAAGATGTTTTGCCTCTTGCTTTTTGGTTGATTGATATAACATCTTCGGTCATTTATAAGTCTAGTCAACATTACTGTGGTGAATAGTCCTAAAGGTTTAAAGGTTCATCGCCTTCCACTGCTGTACCAAGAGCATACACTGCTGTACGAATAAGAGCCTAGGTCTAGACTTCTAATGCTATATTAACCTATTCTAAGTCCTTTTCTCCTTCTATTCTTTTCCCACTGACCACTGTATCCTGTCCAACAGGAGGTGGGCTGTGACAGGCAGCTGGGCAGCAATGCTAAAGAGGATAACTGTGGAGTTTGTGCGGGAGACGGCTCCACCTGTCGGCTTGTCCGAGGCCAGGCACTGCCGCATGTTTCTGCAGATGAACGTAGGTGTACTCTAGCACACTTTTTCACACAGTGTTGCTCATCTCCAGTTTCAGAATCTCTTGTCCTGTCCATCTAACTGCACCTTGTTATGTATCATCAGTGTTCATCACTGTCTGTTTATGACATTATGTATTAAACCATTATATTTATATAATTATGCTTGTGCTTATATCCACAACCCAAAACATAACTGAATAACCGACCTTCAAAAGTATCAAGCAGAAGTAGCATGTTATGGGAATGGGGCTTTGCCATGGTGGCTGAATGGAGCAGTCAGGGTGAGGACTACCTCAGAGTCTACAGAAGGGTCCTTCAAGAACAGAAGGAGCAGGGGGAAGCTCTGCAAGAGGACCGGTAGTCGATAGATGGAACTTCCACTACAAGATCCCTCCAACCCTCCATGGGAGGATCCTACTCCAGAGCAGTGCAAGCAGAGAGAACAGCACATGGTGTAGCCAGGGCTGCAAGAGCAGTGTGTAGTGCAGCAAGGGCCACGGGAGTGTCCTGTAGCTGGAACTGGTCGACCAAGGTCATTCGGGGGAAATGGTGGCTCCAGACAGCATTACTGCCTCTGCACACGGCCCTAGAAGGCTCCGCAGATGATGCAGCTGGTGCATCTTTCAATGATCCCAACGTCCGCAGTCCGGTTTTAGTTTAGTTCTTTGTTCGTTCTTCTTTCAGTTGTTTGTTTGTCGCCCAGAGAGTGGCCCCTTTTGGAGGGGGTACTGTCACAATTCCTCAGTTTGGTGCTTTTTTTGTGACAAGACACTCTGTTAAATTCATAATTGTGCTTATTTCCACATCCCAGAACATCACAATTAACCTCTTCTGAAGCTGAATTCAGTGTCATATAAATGCAATGGTTGGTTGATTAATCTCTAATTAATTGTTGAAAAATATAATACTCTGTAATGTTCATGTGATCTAGATGGTCATTTTGATAGAGTGCACTACAGGTTTCTATTGAAAAGCTCTCTATAGGGCTTTTTACCTTTTATTTGATCAGGGTGATTCTGATTGGTTGTAGGCCATTACAGGAGCTGTAGGTGGTGAAATGACTCCACCTATGATGTTATTTCATCTAAAAATATTCTTTAAATGATCTACAAATGTTAATAATTCAAACTGTATTTTTGACAGATTGTAATACACTACAGGCGGTGTGGGGGTGATAAAAGTCGGCTATAACACTTTATAATGTTTATATAATCAATGCTGCCATTCTGATAAGTTGCAATACAGTACAGGAAGTGTAGCGGGTGAAACAGTTTATATAGTTTAATTGAAAAAGCACTCTCTAATGCTCTATAATATTTATATGAACAATTAGGTCATTCTAACAAATGTCAATCTAAAAGTTCTTTATAATGCTTTATGATTCTGTATATGTTGTATAAGACCCACATGATCATTTTGATAAATTGTAACACATTACAAGTGTAGGGGGGCAATATTGCAGTTGTAGTTTAATTTAAAAAAAGTTCTCTATAATGCTGTATAATGTTCATATGATCCACATGCTCAGTCTGACAGATTGTAATACACTATATGAAATGTTTCAAGTGATAAGGCTTCTGTTGTTTAATTTCACAATCAGATCTCTTCATGCACAAATTAAATGTTACGTATTGGTGTTGAATAACAGATATGACCTGAATAAGACATGATGGTTTTACTTGGTCATTATATTGAACCATAGTTGTATTATGATAATAATATTAAGCTGTAGCCCTTGTTAGAGAAGGGAAAACACAAAGACTTTTCAGTTTTGGATCAGCAGTCAGCTCTGCTCTGTCCTGGCCTGGAGAAAGTTTACTCTATGAGCCGCACCATTTGTTTACGAGTATGGCACTGTTTGCTTGCCACCTGGCCCAGCTCCTCATTCAGATGGGTCAATATGAATGCCATAGAGAGGCAATAGTTATTGTTGCGCTTTGTGGTTTGTATTATAAAATTTAATGTGGAGATTTAAAAAAACGGCATACACTCACCATTATTACATGTGTAGATTTTATACTGTAGTTGGCACAGGACATCATGCTGAGAGCGTGACTGAGCTGCCTCAAGAGCGGCACTTGGAATATGTTGGATTATTCCAGAGATTAAGTGCCTCTAGCTTTTCATAAATGTCTCTGGTTATTGAATCTAGCTCTTTAGATATGTTTTTAAAATATTGACTTTGTGTTGTGTTATGCTTTTGAGGTGGCCTGAGTGTTTATTTTAGTCGGCATATTGCCTGCGAATGTGGCCTCAGGTTGAGGATAAAGGACTCTTGTCTTTTCTTTTTGCGAGTATTTCAAGGCCAGTCTTGCATTCTTGGAGTTCCATTGGCTTTGGCTAATGACACAGGCATTGGCAGGTTTATTTGCATACTGGATTTATGGTGCGCCCGGCAGACGTATTGTTTAACATGTTGGGAAAGAAGATATTTTTGGCTCCCTATAAAGAGTTATTGATTCCCTATGAGGCCAATGACAGGTCACATTTTTGGGGAACATCTATGTCAGCATCGAGCGTTTATCGGTCTGTTGTCATTGTCATTATTTGGATTCACTCTTAGAGTTTATGGGCATTTTAGAGAATACACACTGAAAAAAGAGGCATTGACTTGATTCAAGCGTATAAATAGAATACAAAATAAATTACATCAGTTTTGTCTTACTGTTTACTTACTTTTGCCAGTAATTGTACCGATGCAATATATTTTATTCATGTGGAACTACTGTATACATTTCAATCAAGTCGATTCACTACAGTGTTTTTTGTTGCTGTGGGTAGATATGGCTGGAAAGGTTCGCCAATCACATCAAATAAAGTGTTTGTGTTCTTCTCATTGTGTTTCTGTGCCATCACTTAGTCACTGAGATGTTGCCTTAATTCATAAAGTCTGTCTTTATGCTGTCACAGGATCCGTATTTGTTGAATTTGTTTGTGAAACCTTGTTCACAAAAGGCCTGCAATATACCTCTCTATGAATGAAGATGTGCTCAGGTGGTGTCCAACAGTGAAGGAGCTTCATATTGTTTTTGGATGAAGCCACTCATCAGTACTGAGTTGCTGAGTTGCACTGAAGTCATTTTCCTCATCCCAACTCTCTTTTCCCATCAGAACAGAGCTCTTATTAACCCTAGCTTACCTATATAGAGGAATTTGTTCAAAATGTCTTCACAATTAAGTGTATGTAAATTGTTTGAGTGGGTGTGTTGAGAAACGCTCTGTTTTAGATAAACTGAATGAGTCAGAATCGTTTACTGTGGTGGTAAATGGAACAACATGTCTGGTTCTCCTGAAATCTCCCTTATATTAGGTTCATGAAATTGTTCTACCAATTTTTTGTGAGATTATCATTTAAATCATTTAAATGACATCAATGTTGTTGAAAATGTCAATGCAACAGTCTGTCTGCAGTGCACTGGTTTATCTCTGCTATATGTGGCTCAGTACTGGAGTGCAATATGCAAGTCAGTTAGAGGTGGGAGAAAAAACTAAATTTGTAGATATTAGACTGTTTCTCACTGTTTTCATTCTATGTTGAATATAGTACAATAGTAAAGATCATTTTTGACACAAAAGGTCTTCTGATGTTCAGCTTTTGATGTTGCCTTTTAAAATAAATGCAATAACACCATTGAGAAATCGCATATTTTTCACAGAATTTTTTGGACTGAAATGTGACACATATAGTATAAGTACTTCTGTGTCTCAGTGGGACTGTGAATGTGGTGCTGATGGGCACTATTGTCCCACAATGCTGAGGGAAACAGAAGGGGAGGAGCATATTTGGTCTCCTAAAGCAGGGCAGTAAAAGTTAATGACCACTTTAGTTCGTTTTTGCCAAAAACGTAGTTTGAATGTAATGTTCCAGACTGGCATGATGTACGTTACATCTTATTAATACAAAAAAGTGAAGTGTGTTTATAATTTTTGTAGTAATCTGCCAAACTATTATTGTATTATAAAGTATTAGGGCAGGGGTGTCTAGCTGCAGTCCTGGAGAGCTGGCAAAGTTTCTAGATTTTCTGGCAGACTCTTCTAGATCAACTCACCTGTTAATTGCCAGGTTTAGTGTATGAGTTAGAGGAGGGCAGTTACCAAACTGTACTGGACATTGGCCCCCCATGACCAACTTTGCACACTCCTGTATTAGGGTATAATGTATAACAGGCACATACCGTTTCTCTGGTCTTTAGTCATTTTAGCTCTGGCTGGGCCTTGAATTGGTTATGTTGTGCTTTATTTCTCCTGCTTATTTTGTGTTTATTGTCTTATTTTGTTTAAATAGTTATTAAATATTCACACAGAGGAGAAGAACGGTAGACCAGGAGGCTGAAACAACCCATATTTTTGCCTTAAAGGGTTACTAAAGACTGGCATGCTTGGTGATGGTGGCAGACCAAGGCGTTTTCACAGTATCATGCTATTCATTTTAATAGGCTGTTGTACAAAAAGCGTGGTGTAACTCAATCCAAGTGTGTTACACTCTCTCTAATAAATGCTGTCTAGCCAATAATTCACTTTTCCTTGTGATGACATGTAGGCGTCCTGTGTCTAACATCGCCATGGGCGTTTTTGGTAGGAATCGAGTAATCTGATAGGTCACGGTCTCTAGGATCTTGCTTCCTATTGGCTGGCGCTCAGGAATCCGGCTCGTCGTCTGTCCCTCCGTTATTAATATGTAATAAAAACGTTCCTAATGAGGCGCTGGCAGTTACGCTCTGTTCTGCTCTCAGCGGTGGCTCTTTTGCTGCATTCCTGAAAGACGAGCGTGGAAAAATAGACACATCACAGGCCTGCGCTCTTTTTTAATTGTTTATTTTTGTTTGCTCTTTTTTGCACATTTGCTAGCTAACATTTGTCACTGGACAAAAAATAAGGCGTTCATTCACTGCAAAATAACGTAGGTGCCACATTTGATTGACCGCATGACTTGGGAAGCTAAAGCATAAGCAATTACACAGCGTGTTTAATTTTCAAATGCCTTGATGGATTGATTTTTTTTATTGCCAGACCATTGACCAGGCCTCAAACCTTTATTTCATTACGACCATTAAATTCCAGGACTTGCCGACTAGGTTTCCAAGAGTAATTATTTTTTCGGGGTACCAAAACGCATTGGCTGAATTCCATGACTGGACGCAGCAGCGACTGCCAGACTGGGAACGCTGCTCTATTTCTCTGTGCTAAAAAGCATTAACATTGGTAAACCTCATTGCCTCTATAAAAGGGGTTTCCCTCTGCCTCTGTGGTGGGGCTTTCTTGGCAAATTTGAGTCAGAAATGCCTTGGTTTGTTACTAAGCTGGCAGCGGTCCAGCTACAGTTAAATCCTCTGGCAAGTTCTATAATGCTTTAAAATGTAAGTTAGAATGTCCATATACACTAACGCTCAGATATTTGAAGTCACTTGACATATTAAAGACATTTTTTGCTATTTTATACAACGATCAGCCATAACATTAACACCACGGCCAGGTGAAGTGAAGAACATTGTCTCTCTAGTTATTCCATTATGATGGCACCTGTTTGGGTGGTCGGATATATTAGGCAGCTAGTGAACAGTCAGTTCTTTAAGCTGATGTGCTGAAAGCAGCAGTGTGAGGATCTGAAGGTCTTATTGTGATGCTAGAGCATCTCCAGAACAGCAGGTCTTGTGGAGTGTTCCAGGTCTGCAGTAGTTAGTATCTACTCAAAGTGATCCAAGGAAGGTCTGCTGGGTCATGGGCACCCAAGGCTTAATGATGCACATGGGGACTGTGGTGGGATCTCAAAGTGCGGCTCTTGTTGTACTGCTTTGATAGAAAAGGATCAGGACACAGTGCACCACAATCAGAAGCAGAGGGACCTACTCAATATTCGGCAAGTGGTCTTAATGTTATGGTTGATTGGTGAATAATGACAATGTGCTACAAAACATTTGCAGGAGTCGTTCAGAATTAGAGCAAATGAGCCAATCACAGAACAACTTGGGTATTTTCTGAAAAAAACTGTGGTGTGTGTGTGATTGTAATACTGGCATGTTGTTTTTCTCATGATGCAGCTCTGAAGACAGTGATTGAAGTTCCTCTGGGCAGCAGAGGCCTGCGTATCTCAGCGAAGGGGCCAGGTGTGATAGGTGAGATACAGTTCCTCTGTTCCTTCACAACAGCAGAACTAGAACAAGACTCATCCACATTCAAGTGAACTGCTTCACAGGTGAAACACAGATTATCCTCTCTCTCTCTCTCTCTCTCTCTCTCTCTCTCTCTCTCTCTCTCTCTCTCTCTCTCTCTCTCTCTCTCTCT
>JBBIGC010000039.1:2221184-2233894 GCA_037576955.1 Lepidarchus adonis
TAAAGGCATGAATTGAAACTAGCAGGGTCACTAGCACGAAGTTAGGAGATGGGATCCAGGGGTTAACAGGGATGAACAGTAGTGCCTTCAGCTAAGCCACGCTTGAACAAGAAAACATACCTGTGCGCTGGCCCTGGGTTGGAAAGTGTTGGAAAACGACGGGCATACACTTTCTGCTAGGCAGAAAATGGCGGCATGGTGGTTAGGTAAAGTGCTCTGGGCTATACTCTTTACTCAATACCTGCTGGTATTTGGGAAGTGAACAGCAGTCCAAGGGTAAACCCAATTGCAGTGCTCAGTGGGCAGCACACCTTAGATGAATCAAATATAACCATCTTTACTCTGGACTCTAGATTGTCTGGCAACTGGTTTCACTATTGGGCAGCAGTAGTTAAATACCAACTCGTCATCCTCGGTTCTAATTTAACACCAAAATCTCTGAAAGCAATGAAAACTCTCATAAGGATCTCCCCTCATTGCCCGTCCACATGCCTGCCCACAACCCCTTGGCTCAGGTCCATTAGAGCTGCTTTGTTATGCTAATGTCTAAGGTCAATGCTAATGACCCTGAGGCCTTTTTGGTTTGTATTTGTTTATGTATTTTACACAGAGATCTAGTACTAGTACTCATTGAATAGCCAATCAAAATACCAATTTTGTACCATGTGATAATGCTGGTGCTTGTCAGCCATTTGTAATCTCCTTTTATATAGCTAGGTTATGTATTATATTAGTATCAACAAGACTACCATTGTGGATGGGCACAATGCATTTCCAAATGCCTTCGAATTTGAGCTTCACAAAAGACCAGATACTAGATATTTACAGGCACCAGTATCATGTTTCACAACCCTGCAAGCAGTTGCGTGAATGTTTTGTCTTCTGATCATGCTAATTGTTGGTCTGTCTCTGTGTCTGTGTGTACATATGTGTGTGTTCAGTGCTCTGTGACCTGTGGAAAGGGGATCCAGCGCAGGGAGCCTGTGTGTAGGAGGCTGACAGTATCTGGGCAGCTGATCACTCTGGACAGATCCGCCTGCAGTGGCCTTCAACCCCCACCACTGATCAGGAGCTGCCGCATGAGCCCCTGCAACAGTGAGGCCCTCTTTATCTGACTCTCTCTCTTAGATCAGTCCTGATCCTGACCAACTGTTCATGGTTTGGCCTTTTCCTGCTGATCTACGCGGGTGGGAGTTCACATTGCAATATTTTCTTGTGGAGTTATTTGGAGGTGGAGGGACTCACCCTGCATATCTGGAACACGTCTTCTCTGCACATCTCACTGTTGCTAAGCAGCAATGGTGTTGTAACTGTCAGTCAGCTACCAGTTGCCAGAAAAGCTCTAATAAGGTTCACATTTTGTGAAAACAATAGAAAAAAAAGATTGTACAAAAAAAGATGTGTACAAAAAGAACCCCACCAACACATCTGTAATACATTGATCAGCCATAACATTAAGACAATCTGCCTAATATTGAGTAGGTCACCCTCATGCTGCTAAAACATCTCTGTGGTGCACTGTGTATTCTGACCCCTTTCTATCAGAGCAGCATTAACATTTTGTACAACAGAAGTTTCTCGGTGGGATCGGACCGCACTCCCCACATGCATTAGTGAGCCTTGGATACCCATGACCTTGTTGCTGATTAACCAATTGTCCTTCCTTGGGTTACTGATGGTAGGTGCTATCTACTCCTGACTTGGAACACTCCACAAGTCCTGCTGTTCTGGAGATGCTTAGCCATCACAATAAAACTTTGTCAAAATGGCTTTGATTCTTAAGCTTCTGCTTCCAGCAAATCAACAAGAAAAGACTGTTAGTTGCTGTCTAATTTATCTCAGGTGTAACTGTAATGAAATAGATAGATGGTCAATGTTACTCACTTCATCTGGCAGTGGTCTTAATGTTATGGCTGATCCATGTATTCAGCTCATTAATAAAACCTACCTTGTGTGAGTCTGTTAAAGGAGGAACGCAATAAAATGTGCATAAAGAAACCACCAGGACCAACACTGTCCTAATCCTCAGATGTTGCCCACTTTTATCGTGTCCAGCAAAACCTCACTCATTTCCCAGGGCAAGTTCAAAATAATGAAGTGTTTCAAAAGTGTTTGATGATTAGATATTCTGATCAAGTATATACTGGGGTCTCTGTCAAAAAAACAGTTTGGCTCCCACCCCGCATGTCCTAGCTGTGGGATTTCTGTTCAGCCATTGGATAAGTTTATATTGTAGATTGATTTCTCTTGACATCACATCAAGATTAGCTGCTTTCACGTGCAGTGCTGAAATATACCTGGTTATCTTGATAAAAACCTCATGTGTTAAATATGATGTAGTCCAGCATTTACGTTCTCACGAGTTAGCTGTCTTGAAGTTTACAGAATGTTGTTTTTGTATCTCTACATTTTTATGTCTTTTCATGTCCCATGTGAATTTGTTGCTTCTCTGGGCTTGAAATCAACCTTTACAAGCCAACTCTCAGAAAAATGGTCTGAAACAAATTATTTGTGTGGTTTAAAAAATGTTCTTGGCTTTTGTGTAATTCACTGTGGCATGTTAGAGGCTTGTAATATGTGCTGGAGTCATCAGCTAGCTGGAGGTTTGAACCTACCAGACCTTTCTGAAAATTTTTTGTGTCTTGTCTGCAGAGCACAAGTACTCCAAGAAACGATGCCCTCAGGTTCTCGCCCTGAAACGCATCTACATCCAGACAAGGCAGGAGAAAAGGCTGAGTTTCACCATTGGTGGAAGAGCTTATCTTCTTCCAAAGACCTCCATAGTAATCAAGTGTCCGGTACGCCATTTCCCTAAAGCTCAGATCCGCTGGGAGAAAGATGGTCTGGCCCTTCAGAATTCCAAACACATGAGCATCACAAAGTCTGGAGCTTTGAGGATATATAACCTAGAGGCTGGAGACATTGGGCAGTATCGCTGTTGGGCCAACCAGGCCTCAGACATCTTCATATTAAAACTAATAGGCCATGATAACAGGCTTCTGGAACATCCTGATGGGAAGAGCTTGGGGAAGGAGAAAAGTAACAGTGGATCCAGGACTTTCATGGACAAGGAGGGAGGTTATGTTAGTTCTAAGTGTCAGGGCCAAGAGGAATCGCCACTTGTCAAGACAATTCAGAAAACAGGCCGAAGCTGGGTGCAAAAGAATGAGTTTTACCTAGAAAAAAGCCAACCTAAGGAGGACCCAATGATTTTAGGGAACTACCTTCTGGCCTCTAGTTCAACCAGCGACTCCCTACTGTCAGCAGCTACAGGTGCTTTCACTTTGGAACCATCTCAGCTAGAGGAACTGGTGAAGAATATCAGCCAGCTTGTAGAAAGTGGAGATGTAACAGATGATTTTGCCTCTGACCTTATTAGCAAGCTTATGGAAGAGATGGCAGCTGCTCAGGCAACCTCAGATAACACTCAAGAGAGCATATCAGTTGGTAAACATCTAGACAAGACTCCAAATTCCTCAGAACGGTCTGGGCCGAAAAGGCGAGCCATGATCATTCATCAAAAGCAACATGGATCCACCATGAGCTTTCAGAGGGACCTCAGAATCAATATAGGCACAACTGCCTACATTACCAATGCCACCCACAGTCTAACACTTCTGTGTTCGGCACAGGGGATACCTCCACCAGTTGTGTCCTGGACCAAAGATGGAATACAACTGAAGGACAGGTAAGCTTACTTTGTATTTGTGTTCAAATTGGGCCAATGAACATACACTCATTAACTCAATGCTTTTGTAGCTCACATCACCTTACAACCTAGTACTGAATATTGATGAGTATATTAAGACAGCCAGCTCTGTGGCTGCTGGCTGATCTGTTGGATGGTCTAACTTTGACTTCATAGTACCGCTTAGTCTGCTTAGACCACTCAATCAACACGGACCATGTGAGAGATTTTTTAAGCAAATTATTTGGGACAGTTACATCAAGGCTACCTTGCTCAACAATCAGATTTAATACTAGACTTGCAGACAGACTGTTTCTCTGCCTCTCTTTAGGGTATTAAAGCGATAAAATGTGCTTTTGCTTCCAAAATGGCAAGTTGAACTGAGCGAGTTGCACTTTCCAACCTTTTTAATCAACCTTCTCAAACATTCACCTCCTAAATTCTCACGTAATGTGGTCTGCTGAGGTCAAATATGCTGGCTCTCCTCCTCCGCCTCCCTCTAGGGTCACATTGTGGTCTGGTGTGCTACACTCTACTGTTGACCATTAAATACATCGACTAAAAACATTGACTTAGTAATTCAGCTTTTTGTGCAAGCCAGGACCTTTAAGGCAGCCTCCACCCAGACAGTCGCCAAACATTGTCTGCCCGTCTTCCTGGCGGGGTGCTACAGGACCTGAGCGAGACATGGCTGTGCAAACAGCGGCTCGACCTCTCCTCTGCGTCTCATTGGGAAAGCGTGGCAATCCTGGAGAGAGC
This sequence comes from Lepidarchus adonis, assembly GCA_037576955.1. NCBI lineage: Eukaryota > Metazoa > Chordata > Actinopteri > Characiformes > Lepidarchidae > Lepidarchus > Lepidarchus adonis. Next base: position 2,225,632 of record JBBIGC010000039.1, read on the forward strand.
CAGAGGCATTGTAAATACTGTTGTATGCTGCTGTTAATGGAATTTTATGGGCTTTTTTGAAGGCTTTCCATGAGAGTTAACTCTTAGAGGTGTAGTTATGTTTTGATGTACATCTGAATATATATCTGCATTATTAACTATATAATTGCATAAAGAATTGTCTTTTTATTCTGATTTAACAACTTTGAAATGTTGCATGTTTGAGTCAAAAAATGGTGAAAATATGGCAGAAGTGTCATTAACTTCAGTTATTTATTTAATCCAGAGGGGAAATCAGTTTCTGTATTTTACCCATCTGAACTAGCACACACAACAGCCAGTCACAGTGCCCAGGGAGCAGTTAGAGGTTCATTGCCCTGATCATGGACAATTCAGTCGTGGATGTAGAGGGAAGTGATATTCATTTATTCACTTGTTCTGGGACTCGAACCAACAACCCTTCTGTCACAAATCTAATTCTCTAACCTCTAGGCCTTGGCTGTGCACTTACCCAAGTTACATAACTGTGAAAAAACAGTGCAATACTTCCTCATTGTCACTGAACTCTCGCCATCTCTGCTATAACTGGATATAGCTTCCAAGTTATTGGAATCATAACTGCTGTACGAAGTGGTGTTGGGGGTGCTGTAGTGCTACACCTCTGTAACGTGTTCTATTGGGTTCCACAGATGTTCATACTAAATGAGCTAGTAGCTTAAACCAGTTTAGGCAGATATAGCGAGTTGTCAGTGGCAACAGCATCCTTGTTTAAAATGTATAAATATCATTTTACAAAATCATATTTACCTCAAAAAATTTACTAATTGTACAAAAATATGACGTTTAATGATCTGTAACCCATTGACAACAAAATGGTCAAAAATGAAAATATATTATGCCCCCCAACAGCAAATGTATTACATCTTCCCCTTTAAAAACCTCACTCCCCAAATTTTCCCATTCGCAAAATGTTTTTCCGCATATTTTGTTTAGATTACATTCCCTATGGCACTGTTGCCTCACAGAAAGAAGGTCCTGGGTTTGATCCTACAGGTGTCTTTCTGTGTGGAGTGTACAAACTCTCCCTGTGTTTGCATGAGTTTGCATGCGCTGGTTATCTCCCGATGTACAAGGGCTTGCAGATCAGGTGAATTGGTGGCTCTAAATTGTCTATAGGTTTGATTATGTGTGAATGATTGTCTGCCTCTGTGTTGCTGTCCTGTCCGGGGTGTTCCGTGCCTTGGTCCGTGTTTGGCTGGGATCGGCTCCAGCTTCCTCCATCTAATTTGTCGTCTTTAACCGCCTTGAATATTTTAACCAGCACAGTAACATACATTTTGTCACTTACACTGACTCACTTGGCATTAGGGTTAGGTTAGCTATTTTGGTGCTCCAGTCAAATTACTTTTATTTTGATTAAAAGCACAATGTTTATTTACTAAATTTAGCACATTAGTGACAAAGTTTAATGTAAATGCGGCCTGTGCTAAAGTCACAGAACATTTATTGAAAAAAATGACTCAATATTGTGCATAAAACTCTGCATTTCTATTTGTTCCCTGTAGAGTGTACATGCCTCTCACTAGAACAGAGGTGTTGAAACTTTTGCATATGACTGTATCTATATGGAGCTATCCAAATAAATTGGGACCAAGAATAATAGTAAGCGCGAAAATCAGAAAAAACCCACCTCTGTTCAGTGCCATATTTCACAGTGAATGTTTGCAAGGTCCTGCTGGTTGTTTTGACCTTGGCTTCGTACAAGCTGTCAGAACGTCCAGCGTGTGCGCTAACTATAGCTTTCGTTGTTGCACTGTTGGTCAGAGGGTTAAAGGCCCAGTTTGACCGCTCAGCCAAATATAACACTGCTCCCCCGCTGCTCTCGAGTGCCAACACAGTGACTCCAAACACATTCCAGCTTTGTGGAGTAATATTTAGACTAGATAATTCCTTTCTTAGAGGAAAAGTAATAAGGGCATTACCGAGGAACCTTGCTATGTCGCAGACATTCCGCATTACTACGCCGTCTTTTCTTCAAGAAAACATAACATTTGAGTTGACTGGAGCAAAAACTTTAATTTTAGATCCAATTTAGTTTTGATATCTGAGCACTGCAACACAGAGCAAATATGTTTGATCTTGTGATATGGCAGCTACTTTAATATAGCAGGGTGTGTCAGATACAGACCACACACACACACACACAGCAGCCCAGCCATAACATTAAGACCACTGCCAGATGAAGCAAGTAACATTGACTCTCTAGTTATTTCATAACAGTGGCACTTGTCTGAGAGGTGGGATATATTAGGCAACAAATGAACAGTCAGTCTTTAAAGTTGATGTGCTTGAAGCAGGAGCCTGGTTAGAGCATCTCCAGAACCATGGAAGGACTCACTATTAGGCAGGTGGTCGTAGTGTCAAGGCTGATCAATGTACATGTACATGTCATCTTTATATTATTATACTGTCATTATGGGTCAGTATGAATAATCACACAGAGGAGAACTGTGGGTATTGTGAAATTTCCTGATGTGTGTCGTCTCGTAAAAGCTTTGCACATGGAACTGATCAGTGCGTTTTTGCAGCTCTGCCAATTAAAACGCCTGCCAATCAGAGATGTGAAAGATTTAGAGACATGCCCACACACACACACACATGCATACACCACAGTGGCTTGTGTTCAGCGAGCACCAAATCCGATAGCTCTGCTGTTTTCTGTTCCAGCATTGACCACGGGACTTTGTCTTTATTACTACTCTCTTTATGGAATGCAGTCGAGAGCATAAGGATCCCATTCACAAAGGATTTCTCAGTGCTGCACGGAACAGACTAGGTTTAAATGTGCATCAGCCATAACAGAAAGACCACCTGCCTAATACTCAGTAGGTCCCTCATGCTGCTGAAACAGCTCTGACTGCAGTGCACTGTGTGTTCTGACCCCTTTCTATCAGAGCAGCATTAACATTATGTACAACAGGAGCTTCTCTTTGGGATCGGACCATACAGGCTAGCCTTTACTCCCCAAATGCATCAGTGAGCTTTGGGCACCCATTCACCAGTTTCTGGTCACTGGTTTTCCCGGTGTCCTTCCTTGGATCACGTCTGGTAACTACTGCAGACCTGGAACACTCCACAAGACCTGCTGTTCTGGATTTGTTCTAGCCATCACAATAAGACCCTCAGATCCTTACGCTCCTTATGCTCTTTGTGTGATGGGGTGCGTTCACAATGGAAAATAGTCACTGTTATATGCAGTTTTTAGGATTTTCACTGCTCATTAAGTAGCGTATTCATCATTACAACTGGTCAGGATCTCTTTGGCTTCTCTTTTTTCTGTTTTTTCAAGCCCTTCTGTGTAAATTAAATGACACTATAATAAACACATGGAGTGTTTGGTAACAGCACCTCAGCGGTGGTCGTGCCTTAATCCATGTGGAGCTCCTGCTCTGCGCCTGTCCCACAGCTCTGGAGGTCTCACTTCTACAACCACATTGCAGCGCTCGGATTTTGGCTCAGTGTGAAGCAAAACACAACCCTGAACTGCAGGGAGCCTCCACAGCTTTGCAGCTGTTGTACAGAAGCTGTAGGACCCTTGGTGGTGGCTTAGGAAGAAATAAGGGAGACGTAGCGCTCAAGGACTTAAATATGCCTTTTTAGTCAACATGAACCCATACCTGTGATTAATGTGCGTCATAGGTGATCCAATCACAAGTGGGCATCTCAAAGTACACACCTGGCATTAGAACATGTGTCACTAGTGACCGCTTGTGATCAGATCTCACTTCCCTGCTGTACATTTAGATAAACATGGACATCATTTCCATCTAATTCTTGTTCTGGTTGTTGTAACAGGATGCAGAGATGCACTACTCAGTGTACAAACTAAGATGTGGACTTCATACTGTTTTGAGAGCAGGCAAAAATGGCTGCTCTGGTCTAGACGCCTTCATAGCTGAGGTCCAGCTTAGGTCCAGCCGCCGGGCTGTCTGCCATCTCATGTTAATATGAGCTGGCTTTGCCTGGTTATATCGTTCTGTTGGACCTAGAGGTTCAGGAGTCACTTATTTTGACCTGAAGATAAAAGAGAGTGAGTACTAGTAAGGCAATGATACAAGGTGTGAAGACGTTCATCAGTGGTTTCTTTTTGGGAAATGTGTGTGATGTGTGTATGCGCTGGTGGAGATTGTGACAAATCAAACTCACAGAGCTTGTGAGGAATCTCAGAGTTCTTCAACAGTTTCTGTCTGGGAAATGAATGAACTGTTTTAAATGTCATGCATGAAGGTCTTGATGAAGTCAGTGTGGCTTTGCAGTGCTTGTAGATTTGTGAATTCAAGGTAACTGGACCATTTACAGAACAACAGAGGTTTGTGGGTGGGCAGTAAGGGGGGGGGGGATACTTGCTGGAACAGTCTGAATTTTTCAGGATACCCAACATTAAACCACAGGATAAACTGTCTTCACTACTGTGAGTTATTCAGTATCTACTATACTTTATTATATAATTATTATAATATTTTGTACTGTATATTATTCAGTATCTTCTACTGAATAATTTATAGTGGATAATTCATCAAAAAATATTTCAGTATTCCCCATGAATTATTCAGTGACGACTATGAATTATTAAGTAACTACAATTAATTATTCAGTATTTACTATGAATTATTCAGTACCAACTACGAATGTTTCAATATCTACTATGAATGATTCAGTAACCATTATAAATTATTTCATAGCAGCTATACATTATTCAGGATCTACTATGAACTAGTTAGTGCAGTTAGTACCGTAAAATTAATGGGTGAAGGTCTGTAGTTGAGAATGCAAGGATCTGAAGTGTGGATCCTCTTGCAGGATTCCCTTTGATTTTATGGGTTTAATGGTCATGTTCTTGCAGGTTTTTATTTTAGTAGCTTAGTACAGGCCCGCAAAATGAAAGTGAAGTGAAATGAAAAGTGAAAAGAGAGTGAGAGAGAAAAGAGTGAAGGATGTGGGGGACAGAGAGAGTGTGAGAGAGAGAGGAGGTGATAAAGTCAAGATTGAGCAGAAGTTGTTAATGGCGTGCTGTGCGGGTGAAGATGGAGAAGATGGAAACAGAGCGACTATGACTAAAATGCTAGTGCTGAGCTCATCCTAAAATTTAGAGAGAGATAGAATAGAAATAGAGAGAGAGACCGAGAGAGAGAGAATAGAAATAGAGAGAAAGGTTCGAGAGATAATCGAGAGAGAGGTTTGTCTTTTATAGTTCTCTGTGGTGGAATAACCTCTTAGTCATCTCCCACACAGAAACACAGCCCACATGAAATGTGTACCACACACTAACACACAGTGCAACACACTGTAACACACATGCCAACTCTTTGTTCAAACGCGTTCACATTTGTGCCTACCAGTAAAAAGGAGTGATCAATAATCCTGATTATGTGCTTTCTGTGCATAAACGAGGGAACAGGTTCATTTAACAGCTTGACCATTCGTTTTTCAAAATTTCTTTACAACTCGGGTTTGCACTGAAATGCTCTTACTCTGGTCAGTGTAGTTGGCGAATGGAACCGGACGTCTGGTTCCCTTTATAAGCTGTGCTAATGTGATTTCAGACACTATATGACACCCTGTTAGCTTGACTGTAGCATAAAACGGCCCCTCTAAACACCTTTGGAGCCTGTAACTCCCTGCTTTTCACATCCCCTAGAAGGACAAACCGAAAATAGAGGGAACAGAGCGACCGAGGGAGGAAAGTTATGATTGATGTTCAGGAAATGAGAGATATTAACACTTCATTCCTCTCGCTGTTCCAGCAGTGTAGCATTTGATTAGGATAGATCATGGCGTGTGTTTTTATTGAAAAGTGCGCAGGGATGCTCTGATTTCATCGTCCTAATGCGAGGCGTGCTTCAGTGTTGATCTAACCCTGCCTCAACTTGGCTTAAGTGAATTTGTGTCTAATTGTTTAATGTGCCATTCGTGGATGTGGAAATTGCACACTGCAATCCGATCGCGTGAGCTGGATCCTGCGGCTGATTGGGTGTCTGTTCTATGTTCTCTCAGGGGATCATGGGATAGCTCAGGAGGCCTGCGCATCGCCAACCCTGGCGCCAGAGATACAGGAATCTACAGGTGCACGGCCAGCAATGAAGTGGGGTCAGATTTTGAAACAACGCAAGTGCTGATGGCTGGTAAGTGACGCATGCAACTCAACTTAACGCACAGGGATCACCCAGAGTGATGTAACTGTCTAATGGTGCTAAGTGTTCTCCAACCTTGCTGTACAGTGATGTTGCTTCAGCAGCAGTTTTGAAAAGATGTGTAAAGATGTGAAAAGAGTCCTGGCTGGAGGGTTCATTTAGATTAGAGTAAATTATGGGGAAAATCAGGGAAAAAACTGCAAAAACAAACAAAAAAAACATTTTTACTTGTTGTAACAATGTGATTTTTTATTATTGAAATCTCAATCAGGAATGAGGTCATGAGATTTCAGAGTCGAGTGCCTCTGAATAACCCAAAATTGAGAAAAGTGATTTTTAGGAACCAATATAAACCAATACCTGTTGACAGTCTTTTTCTGATCTTTTAATACAGAACCACCTGCCATCACAACCTTCTTGAGGAATGTGTCCGACCTCCACAGTGTCAGACTGAACGTGCCTGTAGGGCGCAGAATCAGTGTGCGTTTAGGTGCCAGCCTCACCTTGGACTGCCCCGTAAAAGGTCAGTGAAATGTGCTGGTTGGGCCTTGTTGAGACATATAACTCAAATCTGATTGTTTATCATATCTGGTTGGAGCAGGACAAATCTGAACAGCATTTCCAGTCTGATTTACACCACGTTTGTTTCTAATCAAATTCGGATCTCGAGACTTTGGATTCATGTGTCCTCAGTCAGGGTCAGTGCGTAGTATGTTACTGCTGCATCACATCTTACAACTCAAACATCGAAAGCTGGAGATTGAACAGGAATGTGTGCTAACTTAATGTGCCATGGTGGGAACACTCTCACTCTGCGAGCAGTAGTCACTACCATGACCAGTTTATATGTTTTGCCCCTTCCTCATCATCTTACTCATGTGTGCATTAATCGTTAATATGGCAATTAATGTGCATATACAAGCTAGTGCGACTACAGTCAGATTATACAAACTAGTACAAGGTGGGTGTTTCTAATAAAGTGGCCAGTGAGAGGCAATAGATAATTGGTGTTTCCAATAAAGTGGCCATTGAGTGGAAGAACAAAGGTGTTTCTAAAAAGTGGCCAATAAGTGGAAGGGCAATTGTATTTCTGATAAACTCCCCAGTAAGTAAAAGTACAAGGTAGGTCTTTCTATTAAAATGGCTGAAGAGTGGAAGAACAAAGGTGTTTCTAAAAAGTGTCTAATAAGCTGTTTCTGATAAACTGTGAATAGAAGCAGAAGGTACAGTATCTCACAAAAGTGATACACCCCTCACATTTTTGTAAATATTTTATTATATCTTTTTGTGGGACGGCACTGAAGATATGACACAATGTACACAATGTTGATACAGTGTAAAGTAGTCAGTGTACAGCTCGTATAACAGTGTAAATTTTCTGTCCCCTCAAAATAACTCAACACACAGCCATTAATGTCTAAACTGCAGGCAACAAAAATGAGTACACCCTTAAGTGGAAATGTCCAAATTGTGCCCATTTAGCCATTTTCCCTCCAGTCAAATGACAGGTGTGAATGGGGAGCAGGTTAAATTTGGTGTTATTGCTCTCACACTCTCTCATACTGGTCACTGGAAGTACATCATGGCAAATATCTCCCGAAGATCTGAAAAAAAGAATTGTTGCGCTACATAAAGATGGCCTAGGCTACAAGATGTCAACACCCGCAGCACAGTGTGTCATGGTTTGGGGCTGCATCAATGCTGCTGGCACTGGGTAACTACAGCTCATTGAAGGAACCATGAATGCCACCATGAACTGTGACATACTGAAGCAGAACGTGATCCCCTCTCTTCGGAAACTGGGCCGCAGGGCAGTATTGCAACATGATACACCCCAAACACACCTCCAAGACGACTACTGCCTTACTAAAGAAACTGAGGGTAAGGTTAACCCTATTGAGCATCTGTGGGGCCTCCTCAAACAGAAGGGGAAGGATTGCAAGGTCTCTAACATCCACTAGCTCACTGAGGTCATCATAGATGTGTGGAAGAGGATTCCAGTGGAAAGGAACCTGTGAAGCACTGGGTAGGTGTTTCTATTAATGTGGCCAATGAGTGGAAGCACAGGGTAGGTGTTTCTATTAATGTGGCCA